>JAEACV010000828.1:0-22300 GCA_016432835.1 Brassica nigra
TGGTACTTCGTTCAGTTACGTATTGCTCATTGATTTTACGTCGCGACGATTTTGGCACCAACAATACGCATCACGGTCAGGTATACGCTCTAACTTTTTCGATATCAGTATTTTATTTTTGTCTATGCCTTAACCGGACTTGTTATACACTGAGGACAGTGTATGATTTAAGTCTAGGGGGATGATTACTGATGTTGTTTACCTTTTGACTTCATCATAAAAATGTTTTCAAAATGGTTTTATTGAGTCGAAAGGGATAATGATAATTTAAATTTTCACTTTTATCTAACCAATCTTTTAGGCACCATTCTTAGATTTGTTGATGCATAATGTACTATAGATGCTAAAGTTGATCACCTATCAGCTATGACAATGCTTTCATTGATTGTCTGGAGGAACCAAAGCTGATTTCCAACCTAACCTGACATTCTTTGCTTGTCTTGGGGCTTGGTATACATGGGATCGGATGCTTCAAAAAGTCTGGAAGGTAAAGCCTTGTGAATAGATTTATCACCCTCTCTCTCTCATTTTGAAATTAGCTTAAATATATGTTCTAGGACTAGTTAGTTATTACTTAGGAGCGAATTGAGAGCGAGGGCCGGTTACCCCTCAAGACTTGATTCATAAGAGTTCTATAGGTAAAGGATTCGAACAGGACTTGGTGGTTATCCCCTTCAAGACTTGCTTTGCAATGAATCCTAGGATATAGGTCAAAAAGTGAAGCGGGACTTGGTGGCTGCAACCATTAAGGCTAAACTCATGAAGCCTGTCAATCTTGGTCAATGTCTTGCAAATAAAAGCAGACTTAATTAGGAGAGAAGAATAATAGAGAGGATAGGAACTAATTTTTACACCGCCGGAGTCGGTACTTGTTTGGCTTGACCTTGCATCTGTGATGCGATGTTGGGGTCAAAAGCGGTTATCTAGAAATCTACGGCTAAGATCGCTTCAAACTTCGAAGAATTCCATACGGCGATTAGCGAAGAAGATCGAACAACGGAAAAACAGCGGGGTGGCGAGATGGCCTGGCGACGGCGCCGACCTGGCGACGGCGGCACCCATGGCGTGGGCGGTACAAGCGGCGGCACCGACCTGGCGCCGGCGGCACCGTCGGCAGCGGGCTGACCTGGCGCCCGGCAGCACCGTCAGCAGCGGGCGGCCTGGCACAGCGTCATCCGGCCTGGCGGCGGCTTTCCGTCAGCGGGCTGGCCTGGCGCCGGCGGCTGACCTAGCGCCCGGCGGACATGCATATGGGCTGGCCGCAAAGCGCCCGGCGGCACCGTCACGCGGGCGGCCTGGCGCAGCGGCACCGACCTGGCGCCGGCGGCACCGTCCACCTTGAGCTGGCCCACAGGCGGCACCCGACTGCGCGCCGGTCGGCGGCTCGTCCTGGTCTCCGGTCCCATCGTGTTGGTCTGATCCCATCTTGGCATGTTGGATCAATCCTCGTGAGTTTGGTACAATCGAGGCTACGGAATAAACATCTTTCGATTCGGTTGGAATCATCCTCGATGTTTCACGATAGAAACTAGAGTTGGATTTCGTATTAGAAGACATCGTATAAAAAAGATCGATTAACTTGAACATCGATCCTTTAAGCTATCGGTTTATTCTTGAGAAAGATCGTCTTTCAGAAATCGTATAAAGCGTTTAACGACTTAAACAAGTCCACAGACTTACCGATTTTCAGAATTCAGGCCCAATCAGGCTATGATGGTTTATCCGATTTCGAAGCGTCGGATAAACATCAAGTCACGGAAGATAGCGGAAAACTTCGAGGATAATTCACGAAGCCGGCGAAAATGGAACATTTCCTGAAGAGATAAGCTTGGGCCCAAAGGCGAGGTCCATCATCCTAAAGGCAAACCGACCTAGGAGTGGGTATATAAGGAGAAGCAAAGCGGAGGAGAAGGGATCCGAAAATTAGACTTAGAGCATCCTGCTAGCTTAGAAGAACTAGGGTTTAGGTGGTTAGACTAAGCGAACAGGCTTAGGGCGTTTGGCTGCCTGCGACTCTATCTTTTCTTTAATCGCAAATCTCTCGTCTTTGGAGAATCCTTGTACTTTCGTTTCTTTCATCTAATAAGCGAGCCGGGCAAATATTACAATTCCATCTTTGTCTTCTGTTTACTTTATCGATTTACGTGTGTCAGCGCAGAATCGGACCTTCAGGAAAGTCGGGTTTACTTGGCTTTCCTCCGCAATCTTATTTATCGGAATTGGCGGTGTGAATTCCGGTTCCACTGATTTGGCTAGAAGGAGGGGGCGGATTCTCTATTTCGAAAAACCACCAATCGATCGAAGTTCAGTATGGCTGCGCCGTCAGTCCATAACATCGTATCTTCGAGGATCGAGCAGCGGCTAGTATAGCCAAACCTCACAACAATCTCCTCGTAATAGAACTTACGATCCAGGTATTGGCGTAGCAAGGGTATTAGTCGACACGGATGCTCGGCTAATATTATCTATAAAAGCACCCTCGAGAGGATGGGCGTCGATCTAAGCATCCTACAGATGACCCCAGCCGATATTTGGACTCGGGGCAAGTTATGACCCCGGTTCGACTGACCTCTGTCGAGCGGGGCGTCGCAAAAGCGTGGAATTCCTGGTGATCGATGGTCCAACATCATACAACGATAGTTGGAACACCCTGGCTAAACTCCATGAGGCGATCCATCGACATTCCACCTATGCCTCGAGTTCCGACGCACCGGGGTCAAACAATACATGGTAGTCCGGGCAGCACAAATCTACCTCATTACCGAACTAAAGCGGAAAAATTCGAAATCGAGACCTCGGAAAAAGCAAGCGATTCCGATTCGCGGAAACTTCCTGGCAGTCCCAGAGCTGAGGCCCGGAAGGGAAGCGTGAACCAACCTGCGAACCGGTGGTCTCAATCTGCCTCGGCGATTCCTTCCGAGGGGTCGTCGAAATCGGAATAACCTCAGCGAACCGATAAAAGCGAGCTCATCGCATGCCTCAAAAGAACCTCAATACGTTAGCGGGCTGCGGAGGACATGCCGGAATTGACATTAGCGTAACATGTCCGCGAACTTAACATCGACCCGACTCACAAACCCGTAAAACAAAAGAGGCAGCTGGGACCTGGCGTGCCGCAGTCAGCGAGGAAGTCGAAAGACTCCTCAAAGTAGGGTCGATAACAGAAGTCAGGTATCGGACTGGCTTGCCAACCAGTGTGGTAAAAGAAAGCGGCAAGTGGGAGTCTGTGTCGATTTCCGCGGATCTGAATAAAGCCTGTCAAAGGATTGCTTCCGGCTCCACACATCGACCGACTGGTGAAGCAACAGCGAGGAACAAGCTACGTCATTCATGGGCGCTTTTCGGATACAATCAGATCATGATGAATCCGGCGACGAAAAACTGCATTCATCACAGACCGCGAGCGTATTGCTACAAGGTAATGCCTTCGGTCTTAAAACTTATATCAGCGACTTCGTCAACAAAATGTTTGCGAGCAACTTCGGAAAAACTATGGAAGTATACATCGATGATATGCTCGTAAAATCTCTTGACGAACACGATCATATAGCCCACCTAGAGGAATGTTTTGCCGCGACTCAACCAGCATAACATGAAACTCAACCCGCGAAATGTAGATTCGGTGGCATCGGAGAATTCCTCGGATACCTCGTAGCGTATCGCGGAATCGAGGCCACAAACAAATCGACGCACTGATAGAGATGGCCTCCCGAGAACCAAAGTCAGAGGCTAACGGGAAGAGTCGCGGCTTTGAACCGTTTCATCTCGCTCTCACGGATAAGTGCCTACCGTTTCTGAAACATTGAAGGGAAACAAGAAGTTGAATGGTCGAGCAATGTGAAAAAGCTTTCCAACAGTTGAAACATTACCTGGCCACTCCACGGTCCTAAAACCGGTGGAAGGTGAACCTCTTTTCCTCTATATCGCGGTTTCATAGCGGCAGTCAGTGGCGTCTTGATCACGAGAAGAGCGTGGCGAACAAAACCAATCTTTTACGTAAGCAAGGCGTTACTGGATCGCGAGCTTCGATACCGCTAATGGAAAAATTAGCATTAGCCGTCATAACCTCGGCAAGAAAACTAAGACCATATTTCCAGTCTCATACTATAGTGGTTCTCACCGCGTTCCGCTCGCGGATAATCCTGCATAGTCGAGTCAATCCGGTAGGCTCGCAAAATGGGCAATCGAACTGAGTGAATCACGTCGAATATCGCCCAAGGACATGTGCAAAGTCCCAAGTACTTGCGGATTTCTTGGTAGAGTTACCCAGAAGCATGACTAACGAGGAACCAAACTCAACTTGGTTCTCCGTCGGCGGATCTTCATCCAAACAAGGATCGAGGAATCGAATCGACTCACCTCTCTAGCGGAAATCCTAGAACAGTCTTTCCGATTGGCTTTTCATGCTTCAAACAATGAGGCAGAATCTGAAGCACTCGTCGCGGGCTTGCGGCTGGCCCATGGGTTAAAATCCGTAATATTCAAACTGCGATTCTCAGTTAGTCGCCAAATCAATACAGCGAGAGAATATGAGGCAAGAGACGAAAGGATGGGCATATCTAAAACTTCGTCCAAGAACTGGCTCGAAATTTCGACCAGTTAGCCCTGACCAATTCCTCGCTCGGAAGCGTCCAGGCGGCCTTGGCTGCCCCGCCTCAAGCTCAGATCCAGGGCTCCAAAGAGTAATCGGTCGAATTCATCGAGCATCAAGCATCGGACCACCAGGTGGTGCGTCAATCTAATCCGGGGCGAGATTGAAGATCGCGGAAGAAGTCGAGGATCAACGAGCGGATGTGAACCCAGCAGTATGGCTGCGACAGCCCTTGGATAGAACCAATCCGAGCCTATATCGTGAATGGAACCTTACCGCCAAAAATGGAACAAGTAAAGTGAAAACCAAGCGTACGATGCGTCACGATAGAGGAGAAATTTATAAGTGGTGTTTCTCTGGTCCTCTCATGACATGCTTGAAGGGAAAGGCGAGAAAGAATCATGGAGAGGTCCATTCTGGATCATCGCGGAAATCATTCTGGCGGAAGATCTCTGCGGTCAAAATCAAGCGCCCGCGGTTATTATTGGCCAACCATGGTAAAGACTGCGAAGTTAGCCGAAGTGCGAAAATGCCAAAGGCATGCTCCAACAATCCATCAACCGCGGAGATCCTCTCCTCAATCGTCCCCTATCCTTTCATGCGATGGTCCATGGACATCGTCGGACCTATCACCCATCAAAACAAAAGCGCTTCCTCTAGTCCTTACAGTTTCTTTTCCAAATGGGTAGAAGCAGAATCCTACGCAAGTATCAAAGACACACAAGTCGAGAACCGTTAAACATATCATAACTAGACATGGGGTCCGTTGAGAAATCGTAACAGATAATGGATCTCAATTTATCTCTGCTCGATTCGAAGCATTCTGCGAAAAATGGAAAATCGACTTACAAAGTCAACTCCCAGATATCCATGATACGGACAGGCAGAAACCATCAACAAAACCGTCCTTAGCGGACTCAAAAGCGCCTAGGCGCCAAGAAGGCGATGGGCAGGAGCTCGAAGGTTCTTTGGTGCATCGTACAACCCCAAGGCGACTACGGGTGAAACTCCATTCTCCCTGGATTTGCAGGCGGAGAAGATTCCTCGAAAGAGAGGATTTAAGCGGCTATGATGCTGGACAATCTCGATCTCATCAATGAGCGCCCGCGACCAGGCACTCATTCGATCCAGAATTACCAGCACGCTGCGCGAAGTACTACAACTCAAGCGTCGCCCGTCGCAGGTTCAAAGCGATTTAGTCTTCGCAAAGTCTTCAAAACACTGCGAGCGAGCGCAGCAGGAAAACTGGGAGCAAACTGGGAAGGACCGTACAAAGTCATAAAAGTAGTCCGACCAGGCTCATACCAAATCGCAAACATGCAAGACGTCAAAATCCCGAGAACTTGGAATGCGATGCACCTCAAAAAATACTACCACTAAACGATAAAACGTGGTACAAAAGAACTACGAGATGGCTTGATCCCTAGACAAGGGTACGTAGGCAACTCGCCAACCGGCGGATTCAGCTATCCCCCCAATTTAAAAAAAGGGGGGGAGTGGGTACGTATACTCGTATACTCCCACAAATTTCGAAGACTAAAATTTTCGAAACTTTTTCACGACTTTTTCAAAATCGGCCGAAACGGCCACAACGGATCTAGTATCCACTAAGCGATTATCACATCCAAAAACAAATCCCGGATGGCCAACACTTCACGAAGCACTGTGAATGTAGACGCTTCTCCCTGGGTCAAACTTACGCGACCCCTTGGTCCCGCGTCCAAAACGGAAACAACAGTTTTCTGGCTGCGAACATTCGCAAAAGACATCCCCAAAGCCCGCAAGCGTTTCAACACGAGATGCGGCATAAGGAAAAATCAACCTTCAGCACTGCGAGACGTCGCTAACGCTTGAAGGACATTTTTTCCGCAAAACATTGCAGACGAAATCTTCGTCTCTGAACATACAAACGCACCTCAAAACGGTATCATTTCGTTGTTGCTGATCACAACAAACGAACTCGTCTAAACAGACAAATAGCCGCCCTTCAAGGGGTAGGCTCTCTTACATCCGACAAGGATAAACATAGCGCGCTATACAAGAAATCCAAAATTTTGGTCTAGCTCTTCGTAAAGGAAGTAGCTCGACTCACGCTTAAACAAATCATATAAGCCGACAACAATTAGCGGATTTTAAGCGGTGCGAGTCAGGTTAAAATGCATAAACAGAAACAAAAGCAGCGATTTGTCGCCATAAAGCCTCAGTCCGAGAGTAAACCTAGGTCTTGCCTAAACCCAGCCACGCTGGATCTTGACATCTCACAGACATAGTATGGTATCACGAGATCCAAAATTTGTCTCTTCACTTAAGCCTATTAGTTTCACGAGTTTTAGCGTAAATCGGTAAACCGCGGAAAATCTCGCTTTATGCGAACAATAGATGCGGTGATCATCGGGGAACTAGGAATGAGGCGACAACTCACACCCTCTTTCTCATACTTCAAAAACTGAAGTTCATAAATAATAGCGTTTCATAGATTGAGACTGCGAAATTCAAACAAAACCCCAAAAGAGGCGGGGATTGAAGCCACCAGCGGCCAGTCCGGTAAATACATCATGGCCTCTTAGCGGCGAAACACATAAAAAAACGAAATCCCAGAGGGATTGATAAACCTAACGCTCGGAGCGTCATCTTCATCCTCACTGCGGCAGGGGATAGCCTGCGCCATCGCCTCCCTCGGTCGCATCGCCATTACCCTACCGTCGCGCCAACCTCGCGATCTTCTCCCGTGCTCCTGATCTTCTGAGTCTTGAGGTCGAGACAAGGTGCATTCGGCTTGCAGGCGGCAAGGATTGAATCAAAATCTCCCTCGGTGGCCGCCCACTCTCGCTTCGGACGATAATCTGGCTTCCTCCAAATCCAAACGGGGCCTCGTTACCTCGAAGCAACTTCGAGCTCATTCAAACTCCCTCGATCCCGCTAAAGCCAAGTCCCTCTTGCGGATGGCTATCAAGGACTCAAACAGGATGGCCATCCTCGTCGAGCGACCAAAGAAGTCGTCGCTGGCATCGGCAACCTCAGGATCTGGGCGTTCATCTCCTCGTGAGCCTGAACCTTCTCCTGAAGGCGGCGGACTTCCGGTTTACTCCTCTTCTCTTTCTTCACCTTGAGTAGCGAACTCGCGGTCTTCCCAAGGTCGCGCTCAAGATCGCTGATCTCGAACCTCAAGCTGGGACGTCTGGGCAGCATGGGTGTCCTCGGCGATCTGCAATGCAGCCTTAATGCGGCTTCAGCTTCCTGCGGCGACTCAGCCGATGAGCGAATGACTTCCGACCCGCACTCGCCAAGCATTCCGTCAATCAGCGACACAAACTGCCCGCAAAAGGAAGGAGTAAGTATCATCGTAAAAAAAGCGGTGCAAAATTGCAGACAAATTAAATCGAACCTTGGAGCGATGGCCAGCGAGCGGCTCGAGTTAGCTTTCCTGCTCTTCGCACCTTCTTTTTCGCTCCGGACGCCGCGCCAGCCCTTACCCTTCCAGCAGGCAGCGGCGCAGCACCCTTCAGCAGTCCCAGACGAGTTCCCTCTTAGCCGGGGAAGAGGTGCAGATTCTATCGCGTCCTCTCTTCCGGAGATCCGCGATCGAACAGTCGAAGAACCCGATGGATGGATCTGAACATCAGAGTCTGTTCAGGAACAATAACCCCTTCTGTAGGCGGGAGGGCATCGGATGGGACCGGGGCTGGGAACGAAGGAGCAGGCAAAGGAGTTGGAGCGCGGAAGGAACATCAGGCGTCTCAGTCCCGCCCGCTTTGAGCCTTCGCAGCACTACGCCGGGACAGCTTATGAAAGAATCAAACCCATCAATGAGGGATGGAGTAGCCTCCTGAGCGGCCTGAACGGCGGGCTTGGCTGGCGGAACCGGGCAGCGCCTCACCCATCTCAACATCAGAATCATTCTTTTCAACTTGGGATGAAGACATTTTCTTTCTTAAGAGAAGAAGAGAATTTGAAAGATGTGAAGAATGAGAAGGAAGGCTGGCTATTTATAAGAAAAAGGGAGGTGAAGACAGGTTTCCTGCGGAAAAATCCTTAGCGAAATTTCGATTTTCAAAAAATTCAAAACACTTCGCCCGCAAAATCGTCTCCGATCTTACGAGCTGGGGCTAACTGTTGGGGTCAAAAGCGGTTATCTGAAATCTACTAAAGATCCCCAAACTTCGAAGAATTCCCGACACGGCGATGCGGGAAAGATCGAACAACGGAAAAACCCACGGACGGCGAGATGGCCTGGCGACGGCGGAACCGACCTGGTGCGGCGGCACCGACCGGCGGCACCGACCTGGCGCCGGCACCGACCTGGCGCCGGCGGCTTTCCGACCACCGGGCTGGCCTGGCGCCCGCGGCGCAAATCGCGCCAGGCGGCCTGGCAGCGGCACCCGGCCTGGCGCCGGCAATACGACCTGGCGCGGCGGCACCGACCTGGCCGGCGGCACCAGCAGCTGGCAAGGCGTGGCGCCCGGCAGCACCGACCTATGGCGGCGGCTTCCGTCATGGGCTGGCTGGCGCGGCTTCCGTCATAGGCGGCCTGGTGCAGCGGCACCGGCCTAGCGGCGGCACCGTCCGCAGCAATGGCGGGCCAGCCTGGCGCCCGGCGGCACCGACCTGGCGCCCGGTCGGCCTTCGTCCTGATCTCGGTCCCATCGTGTTCGTTCTGATCCCATCTTGGCATGTTCGGATCAATCCTCCAGGTTTGGTACAATCGAGCTCTGGAATAAACATCTTTCGATTCGGTTGGAATCATCCTCGATGTTTCACGGTTTATTCGCCGAGAAAGATCGTCTTTCCGAGAATGCGTATAAAAGCGTTTAACGACTTAAGACAAGTCCACAGGACTTACCGATTTTCAGAATTCAGGCCCAATCAGGCTATGACGGTTTATCCGATTTCGAAACGTCGGATAAACATCAAGTCATCAGAAGATAGCGGAAAACTTCGAGGATAATTACGAAGACCGGCGAAAATGGAACATTTCCTGAAGAGATAAGCTTGGGCCCAAAGGAGTCCATCATCCTAAGGCAAACCGACCTAGGAGTGGGTATATAAGGAGAGCAAAGCAGAGAGAGAAGTGGATCGAAAATTAGACTTAGAGCATCCTGCAAGCAGAACTAGGGTTTAGGTGGTTAGACTAGGCGAACAAGGCTTAGGGCGTTTGGCTGCCTGCGACTCTATCTTTTCTTTCGCAAATCTCTCTGTCTTTCGAGAATCCTTGTACTCGTTTCTTTCATCTAATAAAGCGTAGCCGGAAATATTACAATTCCATCTTTGTCTTGTTTACTTTATCGATTTACGTGTGTCAGCGCAGAGAATCTGGACCTTCAAGGAAAGTCGGGTTTACTTGGCTTTCCTCCATAATCTTTTTATCGGAAATGTGATTGAATTTCGGTTCCCACAATCGATACTCCCAAGGTAAAGCCTGCACTTTTATTTTTATGTACAGAAATGAAATCAGTAGAGGGTTAGTCAGACATGATTGCTAAGTTGTTGGCTAGATGATCAAGGTTGTTTAATTAGGATATTGGATAATGTGCTTGTGATTAATGAGACTCTTAGATGTGGTTTGCAACAAAGTAGAGGTTATAATTCTAAGTTTGAATTTGATTTAGTCCCTGCTTTTTAAACTTCTTTCATAAAGACTGCCTCTGTGTTTGCTTGAGGACAAGCAAAAGGTTAAGTCTGGAGGAGTTGATATACCATGGATTTACCCGTTTTTACCCATGGTATATGAGTGTTTTACTACTATTATCTATGTTTTGGAGTCTATAGGTATGTTTTCAGGTTCAGGAGCATTTTGGAGAAAAGTGATGTTTTAGGTGCCTTTTGGAGCTTAAAGAAGAGTTCACCTGTCAAGACCAGGAGTCGACATCAAAGTTACACATCGAGCGTTGCACACTCTGTACTATCGATCGACACATTAGCGAAGGGCGATACATCGAGATCATAATCGATCAATGTACACCCTGTACTATCGTCGATATCTAGCGACAGAAAGTTTGACCTGGCGAACTTGAAGTCCAAGACATCACATATTACAAGATTGCCCCTGAGTTTTGTAACCTAATGAACTCATATTTATATGTGCCTAAGTGTTTTGGCAGAGATAGAGTTTCTAACCACCTTTCTATCTTCTTCTTCTCATTTCTTCTGTTTTCATTACTTTGCAAGTTCTCAAAAGTTCTATTCAGTTCTTTATTTGTTCTTCATAACAATGGTTATAGGATTCTAGATCTAGAGGAGAGATCCAAAGATATTTGTGATTGGGACCTAAGTGTTCACCCTCTAATAGATCTATGAACTCTATTATTACCTTGTTGCTATGAACTACTTAGCCATGTCTGAGTAGATTCATTTGTTAGATTTTGGGTTAAAATAGGATATGAGAGTTAGCCCCAGCCTATATTTGCTATAGTTGTGATATTTATTGTTAGGATTGTTCACTAATGCTTTTTCTAGCTTAGCTACCTAGAACATGAACTTGGATTGCATTGTTCATTACATGCAACTCTGATAACATCTAAACATGCTATGACCCTCTTGAGATATCTAAAGCTGATCTAAGATCATGGTGAGCATTATCAACTCGCACTAAAGCTGGCTTAGAGCCGTGTCGATCGATACTCTATATGATGTCGATCGGCGTAGCTAAGTGTATTGGTCGATATTCAATCGAAGCGTCGATCGATACTATCGTGAGAATAGCCGGCATAAACACCATTTAGCATCTAAGTAATAGATGGTCTAAATAATCGAGCTGATGGATTCATTTAATAGTGTTGAGCTCTGATATATCATGCAAGCAACTTGTTAGCATTTATAGTATTTATAATCTAAATTCCTGAATACATACCCTGAATCTAAGTACTTTTCTTAATTGTCTTAAAACCAAATCCTTTCATCTGAGTAATCTTACCATTACTCAACAAACCTGCTATTTACTTTTAATCATTTTCAACCTAGCATAGTCACTAAGATTGCATCTTATTTGTACACTAGCTCTGTGGATTTGATCCTAAGTACTACAACTGAACCTCTTATTTGAGAGAGTAAAGTCACTTATTAGGGTAATTTGAGTGATATCACTCTCCTTTTGAATCTCAGGCGTATGAAATTTAGGAGTAGAGGAGCATCAAACCTGGTTCCTACTGTTGAAGACATTGGGGCACTTGAAAGAGATAGTAAGAAAGAAGAGAGGAAGAGCAGCAAGCTCACTTCCAAAGATTGGGGTTTGAGATGGAGCACAACCAGAATCAGCCTCAAGATGGAGTTGCCCAGGAGGCAATGGCCAGGAACTGCAAACCTTAGGCCACAGCATCCACAATGCCCAGCTAGAGCTATTGGCATCTATGAGCCTCATATCCATGGTCATAGGCTGGGTATCAGGCCACCAACTGTGGAGAACAACAACTTTGAGATCAAGTCTGGGCTGATCAGCATGATAGAGAACAACAAGTATCATGGCCTGCCTGTGGAGGATCCCCTTGATCACTTTTACAACTTTGACAAGTATTGTACTTTGTCAAAGATCAATGGTGTCTCTGAAGATGCCTTCAAGCTGCGACTGTTTCCCTTCTCATTGGGAGACAAGGCTCACATATGGGAGAAGAACCTTCCAACTAACTCTATCTTAAATTGGGATGAGTGCAAGAAAGCCTTCCTCAAAAGTTCTTATCAACCTCAGGACTGCCAAGCTTAGGAATGAGATCTCTGTGTTCCAGCAAAAGAATCTTGAAGGTTTGCTGAAGCATGGGTGAGATTCAGAGGCTATTGGTCACAATGCCCACATCATGGCTTCACCAAGGAGAATCTACTCAGCACCTTCTACAGAGGTGTTCTGACCAAGTATAGAAGCCAGCTTGATACTGCTATAAATGGGTTCATCTTGGGAAGAATAGAACAGGGATCTGAGAGGCTGGTGGACAACATGGCTCAGAGTGATTCAATCTACAGTGAGGAGCATGATAGAAACAACAGAGGTGATGATCAGTACACAAGGAAAGAGCTGAATTCTCTCAAGAAAGGTGGATCTGCTTCTTTCAGATAAGGCTAAGCAAAAGAAGGTGAACTTTGTTGGTTACCAGAAATAGGAAAAAGCTGTTGTGGTTAATAAAGTAGAGCGGCCTGGAAGGTCAAGAGGAGTTGTGCTTTGTCAATGCTAATGGCACATGGTACAAGAAGTAGCCTAACGTTCAATACAACAACTACGAGCAAAATCCCTTCCACAACAACGAACAAGGTGGTTACCAGGCTCAGCAACAACACTCCTCCGGTCCCTACAACAATCAGCAAGGAGGCTACCAAACAAAGCAAAGTTACCCTCCTGGCTTCACCAACAAGAGTCACCATTCTCATCAAGCTCCAGGAAGCTCTTCTCAGGCTCAAGCTCAAGAAATAAGTGTGGAATCAATGTTCAAGCAACTACTAGAAGCTCACGCTAGAAATCACGAAGAACATTGGAGATGAGTTGAAGAACATCCACACAAAGATTGATGGGAACTACTATGAGCTCAACAACAAGATCAGAGCTTAACATTTATTCTACTTCCACGAGTTAGGATAAACAGTCATAACTCCCATTGGGCTTGGATCCCTAAAATCGTAGATTGGCCTATTGACACATTTAGATCCTTGGGGCGTTTTAGGCCTTGAGGCTTTTCTATGATTTTCGGTCTTAATCGTTAAAACTTAGAATAAATTGAGCGAGACAAAACGAGATGTATAGGGTCCAAGGTCGGATAACACAACTATACGGAGGGTGCGAGAGTTGAATTGAGTTGGACTGGGATTGGATTGTCCTCGCCCTAGGACGAGGTGAACCGGGCACCGGTCGTCCTCGCCCATTGGCGAGGTGACCTCGGCACGGGTCGTCCCGCCCATGGGCGAGTGACCTGGCAGGTCGTCACCGCCCATGGGCAGAGTGACCTCGACGCGGGTCATCCTGGCCCATGGGCGAGGGATTCCCGATAAATCCTCGCCCATGGGGAGGTGACCTCGGTATGGAGTCGAGTCCTGCCCGGGCGAGGTGACCTTAATCCGGGTCATCCTCGCCCATGGGTGAGGTTACCTCAGCATGGATCGTCCTCGCCCATGGGCGAGGTGACCTGATGCGGTCATAGGACGAGGTGAATGTAGAACGGTCCGGTTCTCGGGTCTTGATCTGTCTTTTTTTACCAATCTTCCGGAGGACCTCGTCCATGGATATTTGTTTTCCTCCTATCCTTCTTTCGAGAAGCCTTTCTTGAAGACTTCGTAAAAATGATAATCCGTTGATTTTGAGATAACCGTTTTCGACCCCAACAGTTAGCCCCCCAGCCTGCAAGACTCGGAGCGATTTTGCGGCGAGTGAAGTGTTTTAATCTGAATTTTTGGTTAAGAATATGTTTTCGTAGATTGTCTTTGAGATTATTTTATTGGAAATCCGTCACTCACATCCTTATAAGTAACTACTCATAATTCCTCATTCTCCACACATCTCATTCCCTCAAAGTTTTCTCTCTTCATTCTCCTAAGCAAGAATGTCTCCCTCCCAAAACGAAAAGAAGAACTCCGACATCGAGATGGGTGAGGCCAGCGGTTCTGCGATTCGGCCATTCATGACCACTCCGACTTTCATTGCTGGATTCCTTTCTTTTAAAGAGAGTTATCCAGGCGCAGTAAAGGCGAAATCGGATCCATGCCGCGTCAGCTCCCTTCCTCGTCTGGCTGTCGTCCTCAGCCGAAGGAAACAAGTCTCGGGGATGCTGCACCCTCGTAGGAGTGGATATGTCACTTGTGCAAGTGCCGAAGGTCTCGGCTCGGCCGGGTTCTTCCACTACACCAATCCCAATTCCGAGAAGAACAAGTGGCAGAGTCGATGCCTCCGGACGGAAAGAGATTCAGGGCTTCTGCTGTTACGCCCTTCTGCCCAAACGAAGAGGAATGGTGCAGCCAGAGACGCCAAGAAGAGAAGATGCAAGGATGCGGAAGGAGCCTTCGGACCTTTAATGCAACATCGTGCAAGGTTCGTTCGACAATTATATTTTTTTCACGTAGGACACTTTGTTATATGATTATTCTGACTCTTATTTTGCATGCAGTTTGTTGCGCTGATTGGCGGACGATTAGCGACTCGGCTCGATGATAGGCGTCCGACAAAGGGCCTAAGCGGAATCGCTGGAGTCGTTGAAACAAGTTGAGGCCACGCTGAAATCTACTTAGGACTCTCAGCTGCTGAGACTTTGCAGATGGAGGCTTGGGTCAGTGATCTCGAGCAGGATCACGGAAAGTCGGCAACTGCATTTTTTAGATGAAAGAAAGAATGCCAAGGCTTCCGAAGTCCGTCATCTCCACTGTGAAATCAGAGTCAAGAGGGACCGAGGACTCGTGAGTTAGCAGGGACCGTTGTCCCGCAGGGCGAAGTTTTATGCCAGCAGCGGGGATGGCCGTTCTGTTTGATTCACTCATGACAGTCCGTAGAAGGATCGGGCCTGGCGGAATCATCAAGGAAGTTTAAGCGAGATCCAGCTACTCAAGGGCAAAGTGGTTCCGACTTCCGACTCGAAGAGCTAGGCTGCTGTCTTGCAAGGAAGAGCTGATGGCCGAGGGAGACTTCGATTCGATCCTCTCTGCTGAAAACCGAGTGCACCCGTCGTGTTTTGAGAGCCAGGGAGACCGTGCAGTCAAAGAAGGTAAAGATGATGCGGTCGAGAAGTGATGCTGAACCGGCCGAGGAAGGCGATGGCGATACAGTCCGATTTCTGATGAGGTTGAGGATGAAGCGGTGCTCGAGGAGTGCCTAGAGGCAACAATCCTTCGGGGATTTTCTTTGTCTTTTTGTTTTGGCCTGTTTATGAGACCGTAATTTGTATGTTTTGAGACTGGCCGTTGGTGGCTTCGAATCCCTGCCCTTTTTAGGGCTTTTGTAAGATGCTTGGCTCAATCTATAAAACTTTTCCTTTGTTATATATCGACAGAACTTCTTTTTCGAAGTTAGAGGGGCGAGGGGATTATGCGTCTCTTTCCTTCCCCTCCGATGATCACCATATCTATCGTTTATTTAGTACGTGGGTTTTTACGTGGTTTTCTGTTTTATGCGAAAGCTCGTGAAAACGTACAGATCTTAGTGAAGAGACAAGTTTTGGGATCTCGTATCAGGGTGCTGATACTATGCCTTTGAGATGTCAAGATCCAGCGTGGCTGGGTTTAGGGCAAGACCTAGGTTTAATCTCAGACTAAGGCTATCGCGATGACAAGTCGGCTTTCGTTTTGCCTGTTTGCGATTTCAACCTGACTCGTACCGATATAAATTCCGCTAATTGTTATCGGCTTATATGACTTGTCTTGGCACGAATCGAGCTACTTCCAAAGGCCGTTTAGAGGTGCTGATCAAAATTTCGGATTTCTTGTATAGCGCGCTATGGTATCCTTGTCGGATGTGAAAGAGCCTATCCTTTCGAGCGGCTAATGTCTGTTTAGGTCGTTAGGGTTCGTTTGTTGTGATCAGCAACAACGAAAAGATACCATTTTAAAGGCATTTTACCGTTAGAGGTGTAATAGGTTTGTTGTGGAAACGAGAATGTCGTTTCTGTAAATAAAAAAGTAACTTCAAGCGTGTAGCAACGTCTCGCCAGTGCGAAGAATATATTTTTCTTTGTGCCACATTTGTTCGCGGGCTTTTTCCAAAGGATGACTCTTTTACGAGCATTCAGGGGTTCGCTGAATTCAGTGTGATCACCAATTGCTTTTGCTTAGGCGGTCTGGGCGACTTCTGGATTGCCCCTTTGGCTGTTTGATGGTTAGCAGGATTGGCGATCGTAAGGTCACGTTTTTCCGTGAAAAGTTTCAAAAAGGTCGAGTCTTTAAAAGTTGTGGGAGTATGCAAGTATACGTACCCACTCCCCCTCCATTTTTTAAGATGGGGGGATAGTTGAACTCGCTTGACGAGCTGCCTACGTACCCTTTTTTTTTGGGGATCAAGCCATCTCGTAGTTCTTAGTTCCCGCGTTGCGATCAGTGGTAGTATTTCTTAAGATGCATCGCGTTCCAGGTTCTTTGGATCTTGACGTCTTGCATGTTCGCGATTTGGTATGATCCTGGTCAGACCACCTTTATGACCTTGTATGGTCCTTCCCATTTTGCTCCCGGTTTTCCTGCGTTACGTTCGGCAGTGTTTTGGAAGACTTTGTGTAAGACCCGAACCCGGCCGACTAGGCCGCGGTCGATGCCTCACGTCGCTCGGTCCATACCCTGACCGAACCTCTAAAAATTTCGCCCTTTATTTTAAACATCGCCCATAGGCGAATGCTAACTCAGATCCTAGCTCAAGACTACCTTAGTCATTTCCTAGCTTAGATCATTTCAACTTATGCACAGCGGAATATTATCTACCAACCATTGGTCTAAAACCAATCTAACACTTGTCTGGTCAGATCACCTCAGCTACTGGTCAGTAAACACATCTGCCAGTTAGCTCCAAGGTCGATCCTGAACCTAGACCAAGTCATACCAAATCCGAGGTTCCATTCACCTAACCATTCTATCTAGATCTATGCAATATTGATAGATCATACCTTTGCCACATCCACGGATCTTGTTAGCTCATTGTCCCAGCTGATTTAGCTGTTTAGCTAGCTCATCCAGCTAGCTGGCGGAACCACTTCACTTGAGGTTCCATCTACTCTCCTCTAGTTGGTAAGGCTGCGAGGTAGCTTTTCCTAGCTCCCGTCCACTAGTCCAACTCTCCATATACCTGCATAAACTCTTCCCTTTGGTACTTAGTCATTCAGCCAACCATCCCCGGTACTAAGTACCTTGGGAAAGTCTTCAGCTGCAAAAGCGACCTCTAGCAAACATGCTCAAAAATTAATTAAAATTCATGAAAATACTGATAATTCCCACTAAGAGGAATCCACAATCAGATTGATCAGAACCGGCCTAATTCACATAGAATTTGGCCAAATCCCACTAAACCGCCATAACTGACCACCATCAAACCGGCCTGATAAATCCAATCAACTCACATGATAAATCATGATAAATCCTCACTAAGAGGAATCCATGGTCGGATCCCATCAATTCCATCCAGAACTATGAGATCGGACCTAGCTGCCCAACCAAGGCCATGGAGAGTTCCACTGAACCGGCCAAGGCCTGGTTTAGTACCACCATGTCTCAGGCGTGTGCTCCCCTGTAACCAAGTCCTTTCATGGACTAACAAAGCCCATCAGATCCTAAATCAATCAACCAACCACCCCACATAACTCAGAATTGATGAGTCTTCACACTTCCTAACCGGCCATGGAACCATGTTCCACTGAACCTGATTAGTGTTGCTCTTACCACCGATGCATCCTTTGATCAATCAGATCAGACACCTTGATCCACCATCCATGGATCAGGTCGTCCATCCTTGCCCATGATCAGATCACAGACGGCCTTCCTTGTATAAACACACCAGCACAATACATGTTGTCCACACCAACAAGTACCCTTACTCCTCTCCTTTGCTTGCTGTTGGATCCAAAAGAATTGGACCTTGCACTCCACATGGTTCCTATGGTACTAGGACCCCATGTGTCTCACCAATGGGTCGGATCCATGGTTCACACCATGATCAAACTCAACATCAAACTATGATCCATCATGGATCACTTTCCAATGAACATCATCTAACTATCATCCCACATGGATGAAGTAGATCAACAATGATCCGCCCTCCTCTTAGGGTCCTGGATCCTTAGTTTACATCACAATATATGGTCTTCAAGGGGCGTGCCTTACCTTGGCTTAACAGCACCACAAGAGACATAAACATAAACAGGAAAGTAAGTATCAAATTTGTTACCTTATACTTGATCTTATTAGATCATGTGCCTCCTCTTATTAGGTTCAGCCATGCTCCTCCAGAGCATGCCTCCATCAAGCCCTTATTACATACTTACAGTAATGATAAGATCCATTCAATGGTCGTGCCTCTCTTCCATACCATGGAACTCCCATGGAACCAGTTTCTGCACTGCATCCACCTTTGAGGCTGTGTTGGCCTTTGGGAGTGGAGTCTGGCCTTCTCCCTTCTCCTCTGACCATTTGCGTGTGTTCCCAGGACACAGAGGAAGCATTAGATGTGTTCTTCCATGATCAAACACCACCCAAAGGTCGTGCATCACTTCCCCTTCAGTGTCCAAGAAACTGCCTTTCTACACACATCTGCCTTCAAGGCTGTCTCAGTCCTTAGAAGTTAG
Source organism: Brassica nigra (assembly GCA_016432835.1). Classification (NCBI taxonomy): domain Eukaryota; kingdom Viridiplantae; phylum Streptophyta; class Magnoliopsida; order Brassicales; family Brassicaceae; genus Brassica; species Brassica nigra. The sequence continues at coordinate 18,808 of JAEACV010000828.1, forward strand.
ATCCGGCCTCCTATCTTTTTCTCAGGCTATTTGCGTGTCTTCTATGGATGTAGAGGAGCCCAAGGCGTGGCAACAGCAATCAAAACATACCAGACGGTCGTTCTCAACACCTCTCTTCCTTGCCCACAAACTGCCTCTTTATGGCCTTCACACCACCATGGGTCTTGGATTGGGAATCCGACCAACTCTCTGTATTTTTGTGGAACCAAAATTCACACCGTCAATTTCAATGAATAAGATTGGGAGAAAATCCAAGTAAACCCGACTTTCCTTGAAGGTCTGGATTCTCTCGACAGCCAACGACAAGTGACGAATAAATGCGGAAAAGGTTTTATTAAGATTTGGGACTGGACCTTAAGAAAGGTTGCCTCACGTACCCCTTCGAGGATCAAGTCGGACGTAGTTCAGTTAGAAAGATTTGAACAAGAGGTCGAACCGTGGTCGGGTTCGTCTAGTATGGCGTTGGTTACAAGCGGGCATGTCGAAGATAATGCCTAGGGTTTCTATGTGCGAGCTCTGAGTAAAAGAATTGTTAGATCCTTCCAAGAGGATCAGGGATCTGCGGAGAAGATAAAACTAGAACAAGAGGACCAGGCGTTCTAAGTCCTACCTTGCTGGCCTAACCACCTAAGTTCTAAGTTCTCTAAGCTAGCAGGAGTTCTCTAAGTCTAGATTCTAGGATTTTCGGATCCTCTTCTCTTCTGCTCTTGCTCTCATATACCCTCTAGGTCGGTTTGCCTTATGATGATGGACCTCGCCTTTGGGCCCAAGTTTATCTCTTCAGGAAGTATTCCATTTTCGTCGATCTTTGTAATTATCCTCGAGTTTTCCCTATTTTCGGTGACTTGATGTTTATCCGATGTTGGAAATCGGATAAACCGTCATAGCCTGATTGGGCCTGAATTCTTAAAATCGTAAGTAAGTCCGTGGACTTGTCTTAAGTCGTTGAGCGTTTTATCACGATTTCTCGACTATCTTTCTCGTAAAATAAACCGCGCCTAAAGGATCGATGTTCGAGTTAATCGATCTTGTTTTATCGCGATATCTTCTACGAGAAATCAATCCTTCTATTTTTGTCGTAAAACATCGAGGCGATTCCAACGAATCGAAAGATGTTCATTCATTAGCCGTGATACTACCAAACTCACGAGGATCGATCCAAACAAGCCAAGATGGGATCAGACCGGCATGATGGGACGAGACCAGGGCGAGGCCGTCGACCCGCGTCGGGGGCTTGCGCGGCATAGGCGGCTTCGCGGGGCGTGTGCGCGGCATGCCGGGGTGCCGCCATGGCCCAGAGCGGCTCGCATGGCGCGTGCGCCGGCGCCAGGACGAAGTGCCGCTGGCGCCAGGCGTCCAGTGCCAGCACGGGCGTTTTGATGATCTCGGCGAGGGCTTGATTTGATATCTTGATCGTTTTCTGGTTCCTCACGGTTTGAAGAACGACCTCTTGAAGTTCGAGGCAGATTCTTTGTGTTTAGGGTTTTGTGGTGATCGAATCTTGATGTCCTGGCGGCGGACCGATCTTTCTTGGGACTCTCGTGCAGCGCCCGTAGTCTTCCGATCTTACTTTGAAGAAGTGTTTCACGAAGAACCCATAAGTAAAAATAATCCTAGCCGTTGATTTGAGATAACCGTTTCGACCCACGGTGGATATTCTAATTTGAGAAAATCTCGTATAACTTCTTTTCAAATTATATGAGACTTTGTTTCAAGAAATACTTTCCAGAGACTTTCAGTCATTGATTCCGTCGTGACGATTTTGACCCCAACAGTTAGCCCCCATCTCGTTAGAACCTTCGTGATGTTCTTGCGGCGATAAGACATGTCATGTAAGATAGGCGGAATTAATGGTTGAAAGGCTCCGTTGAAAGTGGTAAGATTGGGGCTGCTCCTTTCGAAGGCTGCCTACGTACCCTTGTTGTAGGGATCAAGCCTTCGTAGTTCGTTTTGGAGTTTAAGACCCTTGTGATCTGTTTTCCAGCGAGACTTATATGGTCTGGTTATGTGTCGTGAGACTTTCGAGCATGATGCTGTTGATGTATTTGTTTTCGACTATTTATGAACTTCAGTTTTTTCGAAGTATGAGAAAGAGGGTGTGAGTTGTCGTCTCATTCATAGTTCCTAGATGATCACCATACCTATTGTTTGCATAAAGCGAGATTTTCCGCGGTTTACCGATTCTGTGAAAAGTTCGTGAAGCGAATAGGCTTAAGTGAAGAGACAAATTTTGGATCTCGTATACCATACTATGTCTGAGATGTCAAGATCCAGCGTGGCTGGAGTTTAGGCAAGACCTAGGTTTACTCGGACTGAGGCTTTGCTATGACAAATCGGCTTTCGTTTTGCTGTTTGCGATTTTAACCTGACTGATACCGTTTAAAATCCGCGAATTGTTGTCGGCTTATATGATTTGTCTGCAGTGAGTCGAGCTACTTCCTTCTGAAAGAGCTAAACCAAAATTTGGATTTCTTGTATAGCGGCTATGTTTATCCTGTCGGATGCAAGAGAGCCTACCCTTGAAGAAATGCTATTTGTCTGTTTAGGGCGTCGAGTTAGTTTGTTGTGATCAGCAACAACAAAGTGATGCCAGTTTAGAGGCATGTTACCGTTTAGAGGTGTGTTTGTATGTTTTGAGTTCTAGAGACGAGGATTTTGTCTGGAACATTTTGCGAAAAGAATGTCCTTTGGCGTTAGCGGCGTCTCGCTGATCTGAATGGTTTTCCTTGTGTGCATTTCGTGGTTGAAATGTTCGCGGGCTTGGAGATGTTTTGCGAATGTTCGCAGCCAGAAACTGTTGTTTCGGTTTGGACGCCAGGACCAAGGGGTCATAAGTTTGACCCAGGAGACACATTCACAGTGCCGTGAAGTGTTGGCCTTCGGGATTTGATTGTATATATTAAGGATGACTCATATAACTCTTGGAGCCTTGTCCGAAGTGTTTCTTTTCATGCCGTGTTTGGTATAGAACTTAATCGATTGACGATAAGTTTAAATCTTCCGTTAACCATATGGTTGTTAGGATTGAGTTTTGGTATGAAGAGTTTATCGTATGATTTCCGATTCTGGGTTATCGACAAATTGCTTGCCTAATAGTCACGTTCTATGAACAAATCGTGGATTGTTGTTTTAGCGTTAAGTGATTGGCGGTGGTCGCTCAGTAGCTTTGGATTGGCATGGAGGCTAGATTCAGCCGTATCGCCAAGGAAGTTGTTGGTAAACGATCAGACCATGACCCTTTATTAAGGTCATGTTAGTTTCTGATTGTCCTTAGTGGGGATGCGAATTCAGGTCCGGCTTTGAAATCGCGTGAGTTGGCGAGAGCCAAATAGCGTTTGCCGAGATAGACATGCCAAGCATAGCGGAGTTTTCTGAATTATGGCTGATGGCTTTAGAAACGATCTTCCACTTTAGGTCTCAGTTATACGATGAATGGTTTACGTATAAAACTTTTTTTTACATGAAAATCGTTTCATTTTATCCGAGGGGACAA
>JAEACV010000202.1:0-14879 GCA_016432835.1 Brassica nigra
CCTTTCCGCGACGACTCCAGATCCTTTCGATAGACGAATGACCTCCGACCGCACCGCCAAGCATTCCATAATCAGCCGCATACAAACTGCCCGCAAAGGAAGGAGTAAGTATCATCGTGAAAAAACGGTGCAAGAATTGCGTATAAATTAAAATCGAACTTTGAACGATGACGCCAACGCTCAGAGTTCGCTTTCCTCGCCTCTTCGCGACCCCACTTTTCGCTTCAGACACCGCGCCAGCCCTACCCTTCCTTCCTTTGGCAACGGCGTTGGCACCACAAAGCAGTCCTAAGACGAGTTCCTCTTCGCCGGGAAGAGGTGCGATTCTATCGCCCTCTCTTCCGGAGATCACGATCGAAGTCAAGAACCCGATGGATGGATCTGGAACATCAAGAGTCTGTTCAGGAACAATAACCCCTTCTGTAGACGGGAGGGCATCGGATGGGACTTCGGGCTGGGAACCGGGAGCAGGCAAAGGAGTTGAGCCGCTGAAGGAACATCAGCGCCTCTGTCCTACGGACCCTTTCGCAGCACTACGCGGGACAGCTTAGCCTTGAAAGAATCAAACCCATCAATGAGGGATGGAGTAGCCTCCGAACGGCCTGAACAGCCGGAGCTTGGCTGACCGAACCGATTGAAGCTTCCCACCCATCTCAACATCGAATCATTCTTTCAACTTGGGATGAAGACATTTTCTTCTTAAGAGAGAAGAAGAGAGAATTTGAAAAGATGTGAAGAATGAGAAGGGAAGGCTGCCTATTTATAAGAAAAAGGGAGGTGAAGACACTTGTTTCCCGCGGAAAAATCCTTAAAGTAAAATTTCGATTTTCAAAAATTCAACACTCCCGCAAAATCGCCTCCGATCTTACGAGCCGGGGCTAACTGTTGGGGTCAAAACGGTTATCTCGAAATCTACTGCTAAAGATCCTTCCAAACTCGGAACCCACGTTGATTAACGGGAAAGAGATCGAACAACGGAAAACCCACGGACGGGCGAGAGGTCGGCTCACCGGGCGGAACTCGGACCTGGTGCCGGGCGGCACTCCGATGGCGCTACGGGCGGCATCTCGACCTTACCGGGCGCACTCGACCTGGCGCCGCGGCACTGGCCAGACGGGTTGGCCTGGCCGGCATCTGGCCGCTGGCCGCCTGGCACCGCGCGGCACTCGCCTGATGCCGGCGCACTTCGCTCATACCGGCGTATTCGACCTGCCGGGCGCACCTGGTGACGCTGGCCGCCTGGCTGCAGCACTTACCTGCCGCCGGGCGGCACCCGCCGCGATGGCCTGGCCGCGCACTGCCACGCGGGCCGCCTGCGCCATGCACTCGCCTGGCGCTACGCATTCGCCACGCTGGCCAGCCTGGCCAACCCGCTCAGCGCCGTCGACGCCTCGGCCCTGATCTCGGTCCCATCGTGTTCGTTTCCGATCCCATCTTGGCATGTTCGATCAATCCTCCCGAAGTTTGGTACAATCGGTATAATGGAATAAACATCTTTCGATTCGGTTGGAATCATCCTCGATGTTTTACGGTTTATTCTTCGAGAAAGATCGTCTTTCCGAGAAATCGTATAAAACGTTTAACGACTTAAGACAAGTCCACAGACTTACTTACGATTTTTCAGAATTCAGGCCCAATCAGGCTACGACGGTTTATCCGATTTCCAAACGCCGGATAAACATCAAGTCACCGAAGATAACGGAAAACTCGAGGATAATTACGAAGACCGACGAAATGGAACATTTCCTGAAGAGATAAGCTTGGGCCCAAAGGCGAGGTCCATCATCCTAAGGCAAACCGACCTAGGAGTGGGTATATAAGGAGAGCAAGAGCAGAGGAGAAGTGGATCCGAAAATTAGACTTAGAGCATCCTGCAAGCTTAGAAGAACTAGGGTTTAGGTGGTTAGACTAGCGGAGCAAGGCTTAGGACGCTTGCCTCGGCGACTCTATCTTTTCTTTAATCGCAAATCTCTCGCCTTCCGGAGAATCCTTGTACTCGCTTCTTTCATCTAATAAAACGCCTTCGGGAAATATTACAATTCCCATCTTTGTCTTCTGTTTACTTTATCGATTTCGTGTGTCAACGAGAGAATCTGGACCTTCAAGGAAAGTCGGTTTACTTGGCTTCTCCTCCAATCTTATTTATCGGAAATTGACGGTGAATTTCGTTCCTACAATCGATACTCCCAAGGTAAAGCCTGCACTTTTATTTTTATGTACAGAAATGAAATCTAGAGGGGTTAGTCAGACATGATTGCTAAGTTGTTGGCTAGATGATCAAGGTTGTTTAATTAGGATATTGATAATGTGCTTCGCGGATTGACAGACTCTTAGATGTGGTTTGCAACAAAGTAGAGGTTATAATTCTAAGTTTGAATTTGATTTAGTCCCTGCTTTTTAAAACCTCTTTCATAAAGACTGTCGTGTGTTTGCTTGAGGACAAGCAAAAGGTTAAGTCTGGGGGAGTTGATATACCATGGATTTTACCCGTTTTTACCCATGGTATATGAGTGTTTTTACTACTATTATCTATGTTTTGGAGTCTATTAGGTATGTTTTCAGGTTCAGGAGCATTTTGGAGAAAAGTGATGTTTTAGGTGCCTTTTTGGAGCTTAAAGAAGAGTTCACCCTTAATCAAGACCAGAGGTCGACATCAAGAGTTACACATCGAACGTTGCACACTCTGTACTATCGATCGACACACATTAGCCGAAGGACGATACATCGAGATCATAATCGATCAATGTACACCCTGTACTATCGATCGATATCTAAGCGGCAGAAAGTTTGACCTGGCCGAACTTGAAGTCCAAGACATCACATATTACAAGATTGCCCCTGACGAGTTTTGTAACCTAATGAACTCATATTTATATGTGCCTAAGTGTTTTGGCAGAGATAGAGTTTCTAACCACCTTTCTATCTTCTTCTTCTACTCATTTCTTCTACTGTTTTCATTACTTTGCAAGTTCTCAAAAAGTTCTATTCAGTTCTTTATTTGTTCTTCATAACAATGGTTATAGGATTCTAGATCTAGAGGAGAGATCCAAAGATATTTGTGATTGGGACCTAAGTGTTCACCCTCTAATAGATCTATGAACTCCTATTATTACCTTGTTGCTATGAACTACTTAGCCATGTCTGAGTAGATTCATTTGTTAGATTTTGGGTTAAAATAGGATATGAGGGATTAGCCCCAGCCTATATTTGCTATAGTTGTGATATTTATTGTTAGGATTGTTCACTAATGCTTTTTCTAGCTTAGCTACCTAGAACATGAACTTGGATTGCATTGTTCATTACATGCAACTCCTGATAACATCCTAAACATGCTATGACCCTCTTGAGATATGCGAAAGCTGATCTAAGATCATGGTGAGCATTGTATCAACTCGCACCTAAAGCTGGCTTAGAGCCGTATCGATCGATACTCCTATAGAGTAATCGATCGACGTAGCTAGAGGTGTATTGGTCGATATTCCAATCGAAACGTCGATCGATACTATCGGCAGAATAGCCGAGCGCAAACACCATTTAGCATCTAAGTAATAGATGGTCTAAATAATGCGAGAGCTGATGGATTCATTTAATAGTGTTGAGCTCTGACATATCATGCAAGCAACTTGTTAGCATTTATAGTATTTATAATCCTAAATTCTGAATACATACCCTGAATCTAAGTACTTTTCTTAATTGTCTTAAAACCAAATCCTTTCATCTGAGTAATCTTACCATTACTCAACAAACCTGCTATTTACTTTTAATCATTTTCAACCTAGCATAGTCACTAAGATTGCATCTTATTTGTACACTCTCTGTGGATTTGATCCCTAAGTACTACAACTGAACCTCTTATTTGAGAGAGTAAAGTCACTCCTTAGGGTAATTTGAGTGATATCACTCTCCTTTGAATCTCAGCATGAAATTTAGGAGTAGAGGAGCATCAAACCTGGTTCCTACTGTTGAAGACATCGGGGCACTTGAAAGAGAGATAGTAAGAAAGAGAAGAGAGGAAGAGCAGCAAGCTCACTTCCAAAGATTGGGGTTTGAGATGGAGCACAACCAGAATCAGCCTCAAGATGGAGTTGCCCAGGAGGCAATGGCCAAGGAACTGCAAACCTTAGGCCACAGCATCCACAATGCCCAGCTAGAGCTATTGGCATCTATGACGAGCCTCATATCCATGGTCATAGGCTGGGTATCAGGCCACCAACTGTGGAGAACAACAACTTTGAGATCAAGTCTGGGCTGATCAGCATGATAGAGAACAACAAGTATCATGGCCTGCCTGTGGAGGATCCCCTTGATCACTTTTACAACTTTGACAAGTATTGTACTTTGTCAAAGATCAATGGTGTCTCTGAAGATGCCTTCAAGCTGCGACTGTTTCCCTTCTCATTGGGAGACAAGGCTCACATATGGGAGAAGAACCTTCCAACTAACTCTATCTTAAATTGGGATGAGTGCAAGAAAGCCTTCCTCAAAAAGTTCTTATCAACCTCAAGGACTGCCAAGCTTAGGAATGAGATCTCTGTGTTCCAGCAAAAGAATCTTGAAGGTTTTGCTGAAGCATGGGTGAGATTCAGAGGCTATTGGTCACAATGCCCACATCATGGCTTCACCAAGGAGAATCTACTCAGCACCTTCTACAGAGGTGTTCTGACCAAGTATAGAAGCCAGCTTGATACTGCTATAAATGGGTTCATCTTGGGAAGAATAGAACAGGATGCAGAGGAACTGGTGGACAACATGGCTCAGAGTGATTCAATCTACAGTGAGGAGCATGATAGAAACAACAGAGGTGATGATCAGTACACAAGGAAAGAGCTGAATTCTCTCCAAGAAAAGGTGGATCTGCTTCTTTCAGATAAGGCTAAGCAAAAGAAGGTGAACTTTGTTGGTTACCAGAAATAGGAAAAAACTGTTGTGGTTAATAAAGTAGACGGCCTGGAAGGTCAAGAGGAGTTGTGCTTTGTCAATGCTAATGGCACATGGTACAAGAAGTAGCCTAACGTTCAATACAACAACTACGAGCAAAATCCCTTCCACAACAACGAACAAGGTGGTTACCAGGCTCAGCAACAACACTCCTCCGGTCCCTACAACAATCAGCAAGGAGGCTACCAAACAAAGCAAAGTTACCCTCCTGGCTTCACCAACAAGAGTCACCATTCTCATCAAGCTCCAGGAAGCTCTTCTCAGGCTCAAGCTCAAGAAATAAGTGTGGAATCAATGTTCAAGCAACTACTAGAAGCTCACGCTAGAAATGCGAAGAACATTGGAGATGAGTTGAAGAACATCCACACAAAGATTGATGGGAACTACTATGAGCTCAACAACAAGATCAGAGCTTAACATTTATTCTACTTCCACGGTTAGGGATAAACAGTCATAACTCCCATTGGGCTTGGATCCCTAAAATCGTAGATTGGCCTATTGACACATTTAGATCCTTGCGGGCCGTTTTTAGGCCTTCAGGCTTTTCTATGATTTTCCCGGTCTTAATCGTAAAACTTCGAGAATAAATTGAACGAGACAAAACGAGATGTATAGGGTCCAAAGGTCGGATAACACAACTATACGGAGGGTGCGAGAGTTGAATTGAGTTGGACTGGGATTGGATTGTCCTCGCCCTAGGACGAGGTGAACTGGCACGGTCGCCCTCGCCCATTGGCGGGTGACTCGGCATCGGGTCGCCCTCGCCCATGGGCGAGGTGACCTCGGCATCGGTCGCCTCGCCCATGGGCGAGGTGACTCGCATCGGGTCATCCTCGCCCATGGGCGAGGTGACCTCGGTACAGGAAATCCTCGCCCATGGGCGAGGTGACCTCGGTATGGGTCGTCCTCGCCCATGGGCGAGGTGACCTTAGTACGGTCATCCTCGCCATGGGTGAGGTTACCAGCATGGATCGTCTCCCCATGGGCGAGGTGACCTCGGGTCATCCTCGTCCTAGGACGAGGTGAATGTAGAACGGTCCGGTTCTCGGGTCTTGATCTGTCTTTTTTCGTACCAATCTTCCCGGAGGACCTCGTCCATGGATATTTGTTTTCCTCCTATCCTTCTTTCGAGAAGCCTTTCTTGAAGACTTCGTAAAAATGATAATCCGTTGATTTTGAGATAACCGCGACCCCAACAGTTAGCCCCCAGCCTGCAAGACTCGAGACGATTTTGCGCGAGTGAAGTGTTTTAATCTGAATTTTGGTTAAGAATATGTTTTCTGTAGATTGTCTTTGAGATTATTTTATTGCGGAAATCCACGCCACCCTCACATCCTTATAAGTAACTACTCATAATTCCTCATTCTCCACACATCTCATTCCCTCAAAGTTTTCTCTTCATTCTCCTAAGCAAGAATGTCTCCTCCCAAAACGAAAAGAAGAACTCCGACATCGAGATGGGTGAGGCCAGCCCGTTCTGCCGATTCCGCCATTCATGAAGCCACTCCGACTTTCATTGCTGGATTCCTTTAAAGAGAGGTTATCCAGGCGCAGTGCCGAAAGGAAGCGAAGTCGGATCCATGCCAAACGCCAGCTCCCTTCCCTGCGCTGTCCCTCAGCCGGGAAACAAGTCTCCGGGATGCTGCACCCTCGTAGAGTGGATATGTCACTTGTGCAAGTGCCGGTCTCGCTCGCCTTCGGTTCTTCCACTACACCAATCCCAATTCCTGAGAAAGAACAAGTGACAGAGTCGATGCCTCCGCCTTTGGACAGAAAGAGATCGTCCTAGGGCTTCCTGCTTAGTGCCGCTCTTCTGCCCAAAGGTCGAAGAGGAATGGTGCCGCGACCGAGACCGCCAAGAAGAGAAGATGTACCAAGGATGCGGAAAGGGAGCCTTCGGGACCTTTAATGCAACATCGTGCCAAGGTTCGTTTCGACAATTATATTTTTTTACGTAGGACACTTTGTTATATGATTATTCTGACTCTTATTTTGCATGCAGTTTGTGTCGCTGATTGACGGGACGATTAGCGACTGCGGCTCGGTGATAGAGCGTCTGACAAAGGGCCTAGCGGAATCGCGGGAGTCGTTGAAACGAGTTGAGGCCACGCTGAAATCTACTTAGGACTCTCACGCTGCTGAGACTTTGCAGATGGAGGCTTGGGTCAGTGATCTCGAGCAGGATCACGGAAAGTCGGCAACTGCATTTTTTAAGATGAAGAAAGAGAAGAATGCCAAGGCTTCCGAAGTCCGTCATCTCCACTGTGAAATCCAGAGTCAAGAGGGACCGAGGACTCGTGAGTTAGCAGGGACCGTTGTCCCGCGGGACGAGTTTTATGCCCGCTTGACGAGGATGGCCGTTCTGTTTGATTCACTCATGACAGTCCGTAAGAAGGATCGGGCCCTGGCGGGCATCAAGGGAAGTTTAAGCGAGATCCAGCTACTCAAGGGCAAAGTGGTTCCGACTTCCGACTCCGAAGAGGCTAGGCTGCTGTCTTGCAAGGAAGAGCTGATGGCTTCTGAGGGAGACTTCGATTCGATCCTCTCTCTGCTGAAAACCGAGTGCACCCTTACGTCGTGTTTGCGAGAGCCCGAGGGGCGAGACCGTGCAGTCAAAGAAGGTAAAGATGATGCGGTCGAGAGAAGTGATGCTGAACCGGCCGAGGAAGGCGATGGCGATACAGTCCCGATTTCTGATGAGGTTGAGGATGAAGCGGTGCTCCGAGGAGTGCCTAGGGCAACAATCCTTTCGGGGATTTTCTTTGTCTTTTTGTTTTGGCCTGTTTATGAGACCGTAATTTGTATGTTTTTGAGACTGGACGTTGGTGGCTTCGAATCCCTGCCCTTTTTAGGGCTTTTGTAAGATGCTTGGCTCAATCTATAAAACTTTTCCTTTGTTATATATCGACAGAACTTCTTTTTCGAAGTTAGAGGGCGAGGACGTGAGTTGTCGTCTCTTTCCTTCCCCTCCGATGATCACCATATCTATCGTTTATTTAGTACGTGGGTTTTTACGTGGTTTTCTGTTTTATGCGAAAGCTCGTGAAAACGTACAGATCTTAGTGAAGAGACAAGTTTTGGGATCTCGTATCAGGGTGCTGATACTATGCCTTTGAGATGTCAAGATCCAGCGTGGCTGGGTTTAGGCAAGACCTAGGTTTAATCTCAGACTAAGGCTATGCGATGACAAGTCGGCTTTCGTTTTGCCTGTTTGCGATTTCAACCTGACTCGTACCGATATAAATTCCGCTAATTGTTATCGGCTTATATGACTTGTCTTGGCACTAATCGAGCTACTTCCAAAGGCCGCTTAGAGGTGCTGATCAAAATTTCGATTTCTTGTATAGCTGCATGGTATCCTTGTCGGATGTAAGAGAGCCTATCCTTCGAGGGCGGCTGATGTCTGTTTAGGACGTTAGGGTTCGTTTGTTGTGATCAGCAACAACGAAAAGATACCATTTTAAAGGCATTTTACCGTTAGAGGTGTAATAGGTTTGTTGTGGAAACGAGAATGTCGCTTCAGAAATAAAAAAGTAACTTCAAGCTGTAGCAACGCCTCAAGAGTCGAAGTATATTTTTCTTTTGTGCCACATTTGTTCGGGCTTTTTCCAAAGGATGACTCTTTACGAGCATTCAGGGGTTCGCTGAATTCAGTGTGATCACCAATTGCTTTTGCTTAGGCGGTCTGGGCGACTTCTGGATTGCCCCTTTGGCTGTTTGATGGTTAGCAGGATTGGCGATCGTAAGGTCACGCCCGTGAAAAGTTTCAAAAGGTCGAGTCTTTAAAAGTTGTGGGAGTATGCAAGTATCGCACCCACTCCCCTCCATTTTTAAGATGGGGATAGTTGAACCGCTTGACGAGCTGCCTACGCACTTTTTTTTTGGGGATCAAGCCATCTCAGTAGTTCTTAGTTCCGCTACATCAGTGGTAGTATTTCTTAAGATGCATCGCGCCAGGTTCTTTGGATCTTGACGCCTTGCATGTTCGCGATTTGGTATGATCCTGGTCAGACCACCTTTATGACCTTGTATGGTCCTTCCCATTTTGCTCCGGTTTTCCCAAGCACGCTCGCAGTGTTTTGAAGACTTTGTAAGACCGAACCCGCCGACTAGGCCGCTGTCGATGCCTCACGCCGCCGGTCCATACCCTGACCGAACCTCTAAAAATTTCGCCCTTTATTTTAAACATCGCCCATATAATGCTAACTCAGATCCTAGCTCAAGACTACCTTAGTCATTTCCTAGCTTAGATCATTTCAACTTATGCACAGCGGAATATTATCTACCAACCATTGGTCTAAAACCAATCTAACACTTGTCTGGTCAGATCACCTCAGCTACTGGTCAGTAAACACATCTGCCAGTTAGCTCCAAGGTCGATCCTGAACCTGACCAAGTCATACCAAACCGAGGTTCCATTCACCTAACCATTCTATCTAGATCTATGCAATATTGATAGATCATACCTTTGCCACATCCACGGATCTTGTTAGCTCATTGTCCCAGCTGATTTAGCTGTTTAGCTAGCTCATCCAGCTAGCTGAGCGAACCACTTCACTTGAGGTTCCATCTACTCTCCTCTAGTTGGTAAGGCTGCAGGTAGCTTTTCCTAGCTCCCCGCCCACTAGTCCAACTCTCCATATACCTGCATAAACTCTTCCCTTTGGTACTTAGTCATTCAGCCAACCATCCCACTGCACTAAGTACCTTCGGAAAGTCTTCAGCTGCAAAAACGACCTCAAGCAAACATGCTCTCAAAATTAATTAAAATTCATGACAAATACTGATAATTCCCCACTAAGAGGAATCCACAATCAGATTGATCAGAACCGGCCTAATTCACATAGAATTTGGCCAAATCCCACTAAACCGCCATAACTGACCACCATCAAACCGGCCTGATAAATCCAATCAACTCACATGATAAATCATGATAAATCCTCACTAAGAGGAATCCATGGTCGGATCCCATCAATTCCATCCAGAACTATGAGATCCGGACCTAGCTGCCCAACCAAGGCCATGGAGAGTTCCACTGAACCGGCCAAGGCCTGGTTTAGTACCACCATGTCTCAGGCGTGTGCTCCCCTGTAACCAAGTCCTTTCATGGACTAACAAAGCCCATCAGATCCTAAATCAATCAACCAACCACCCCACATAACTCAGAATTGATGAGTCTTCACACTTCCTAACCGCCATGGAACCATGTTCCACTGAACCTGATTAGTGTTGCTCTTACCACCGATGCATCCTTTGATCAATCAGATCAGACACCTTGATCCACCATCCATGGATCAGGTCGTCCATCCTGCCCATGATCAGATCACAGACGGCCTTCCTTGTATAAACACACCAGCACAATACATGTTGTCCACACCAACAAGTACTAGCCTTACTCCTCTCCTTTGCTTGCTGTTGGATCCAAAAGAATTGGACCTTGCACTCCACATGGTTCCTATGGTACTAGGACCCCATGTGTCTCACCAATGGGTCGGATCCATGGTTCACACCATGATCAAACTCAACATCAAACTATGATCCATCATGGATCACTTTCCAATGAACATCATCTAACTATCATCCCACATGGATGAAGTAGATCAACAATGATCCGCCCCTCCTCTTAGGGTCCTGGATCCTTAGTTTACATCACAATATATGGTCTTCAAGGGCGTGCCTTACCTTGGCTTAACAGCACCACAAGAGACATAAACATAAACAGGAAAGTAAGTATCAAATTTGTTACCTTATACTTGATCTTATTAGATCATGTGCCTCCTCTTATTAGGTTCAGCCATGCTCCTCCAGAGCATGCCTCCATCAAGCCCTTATTACATACTTACAGTAATGATAAGATCCATTCAATGGTCGTGCCTCTCTTCCATACCATGGAACTCCCATGGAACCAGTTTCTGCACTGCATCCACCTTTGAGGCTGTGTTGGCCTTTGGGAGTGGAGTCTGGCCTTCTCCCTTCTCCTCTGACCATTTGCGTGTGTTCCCAGGACACAGAGGAAGCATTAGATGTGTTCTTCCATGATCAAACACCACCCAAAGGTCGTGCATCACTTCCCCCTTCAGTGTCCAAGAAACTGCCTTTCTACACACATCTGCCTTCAAGGCTGTCTCAGTCCTTAGAAGTTAGATCCGGCCTCCTATCTTTTCTCCAGGCTATTTGCGTGTCTTCTATGGATGTAGAGGAAGCCCAAGGCGTGGCAACAGCAATCAAAACATACCAGACGGTCGTTCTCAACACCTCTCTTCCTTGCCCACAAACTGCCTCTTTATGGCCTTCACACCACCATGGGTCTTGGATTGGGAATCCGACCAACTCTCTGTATTTTGTGGGAACCAAAATTCACACCACAATTTCAATGAATAAGATTGGGGAGAAAATCCAAGTAAACCCGACTTTCCTTGAAGGTCTGGATTCTCTGCGACAGCCAACGACAAGTGACCGAATAAATGCGGAAAAGGTTTTATTAAGATTTGGGACTGGACCTTAAGAAAGGTTGCCTACGTACCCCTTTCGAGGATCAAGTCGGACGTAGTTCAGTTAGAAAGATTTGAACAAGAGGTCGAACCGTCTGGTCGGGTTCGTCTAGTATGAGCGTTGGTTACAGAAACGGGCATGTCGAAGATAATGCCTAGGGTTTCTATGTGCGGAGCTCTGAGTAAAAGAATTGTTAGATCCTTCCAAGAGGATCAGGGATCTGCGGAGAAGATAAAACTAGAACAAGAGGCGGCCAGACGTTCTAAGTCCTACCTTGCTGGCCTAACCACCTAAGTTCTAAGTTCTCTAAGCTAGCAGGAGTTCTCTAAGTCTAGATTCTAGGATTTTCGGATCCTCTTCTCTTCTGCTCTTGCTCTCCTTATATACCCACTCCTAGGTCGGTTTGCCTTATGATGATGGACCTCGCCTTTGGGCCCAAGTTTATCTCTTCAGGAAGTATTCCATTTTCGTCGATCTTTGTAATTATCCTCGAGTTTTCCCCTATTTTTCGGTGACTTGATGTTTATCCGATGTTCGGGAAATCGGATAAACCGTCATAGCCTGATTGGGCCTGAATTCTTAAAATCGTAAGTAAGTCCGTGGACTTGTCTTAAGTCGTTGAACGTTTTATACGATTTCTCGGAAAGACTATCTTTCTCGTAAAATAAACCGCATAGCCTAAAGGATCGATGTTCGAAGTTAATCGATCTTGTTTTATGCGATATCTTCTACGAAATCCAATCCTTCTATTTTTTGTCGTAAAACATCGAGGACGATTCCAACCGAATCGAAGATGTTCATTCCAGAGTCGCGGATCGCACCAAACTCACGAGGATCGATCCAAACAAGCCAAGATGGGATCAGACCGAGCATGATGGGACCGAGACCAGGACGAGGGCCGCCGACCGCGCCAGGGCTTGCCGGGCGCCAGGCCGGCTTATGGACGCGCGCCGGGCGCCAGGCCGGTGTGCCGCCGGGCGCCAGGCCGGCTCGCATGACGTGCCGCCGGCGCCAGGACGGGTTGGCGCCAGGCGTCCAGTGCCAGCACGGGCGTTTTGATGATCTCGGCGAGGGCTTCGATTTGATATCTTGATCGTTTTCTGGTTCCTCACGGTTTGAGAGAACGACCTTCGAAGTTTCGAGGCAGATTCTTTGTGTTTAGGGTTTTGTGGTGATCGAATCTTGATGTCCTTGGCGAAGCGGACCGATCTTTCTTGGGACTCTCAGACGCACGCCCGTAGTCTTCCGATCTTACTTTGAAGAAGTGTTTCACGAAGAACCCATAAGTAAAAATAATCCTAGCCGCTGATTTCGAGATAACCGCTTTCACCCCACCGGAGAGTGGATATTCTAATTTGAGAAAATCTCGATAACTTCTTTTCAAATTATATGAGACTTTGTTTCAAGAAATACTTTCCAGAGACTTTCAGTCATTGATTCCGTCGGACCGATTTTGACCCCAACAGTTAGCCCCCCATCTCGTAGAACCTTCGTGATGTTCTTGGCGCATAAGACATGTCATGTAAGATAGGGAATTAATGGTTGAAAGGCTCCGTTGAAAGTGGTAAGATTGGGCTGCTTTCGGGCTGCCTACGCACTTTGTTGTAGGGATCAAGCCTTCGAAGTTCGTTTTGGAGTTTAAGACCCTTGTGATCTGTTTTCCAGCAGACTTATATGGTCTGGTTATGTGTCGTGAGAGACTTTCGAGCATGATGCTGTTGATGTATTTGTTTTTCACTATTTATGAACTTCAGTTTTTCAAGTATGAGAAAGAGGTGTGAGTTGTCGCCTCATTCATAGTTCCTAGATGATCACCATACCTATTGTTTGCATAAAGCGAGATTTTCCGCGGTTTACCGATTTACTGAAAAGTTCGTGAAACGAATAGGCTTAAGTGAAGAGACAAATTTTGGATCTCGATACCATACTATGTCTGTGAGATGTCAAGATCCAGCGTGGCTGGGTTTAGGGCAAGACCTAGGTTTACTCTCGGACTGAGGCTTTGCTATGACAAATCGGCTTTCGCTTTTGCCTGTTTTTTTAACCTGACTCGACCGCTTAAAATCCGCTAATTGTTGTCGGCTTATATGATTTGTCCTGGCGTGAGTCGAGCTACTTCCTTTACTGAAGAGCTAAACCAAAATTTGGATTTCTTGTATAGCGCGCTATGTTTATCCTTGTCGGATGCAAGAGAGCCTACCCCTTGAAGGGCGGCTATTTGTCTGTTTAGACGCCGAGTTCGCTTGTTGTGATCAGCAACAACAAAGTGATGCCAGTTTAGAGGCATGTTACCGCTTAGAGGTGTGTTTGTATGTTTTGAGTTCTAGAGACGAGGATTTTGTCTGGAACATTTTGAAAAGAATGTCCTTTGAGCGTTAGCGACGCCTCGAGATGCTGAAGGTCGGTTTTCCTTGTGTCGCATTTCGTGGTTGAAATGTTCGCGGGCTTGGAGATGTTTTGCTAATGTTCGCAGCCAGAAACTGTTGTTTCGGTTTGGACGCAGGACCAAGGGGTCGCGTAAGTTTGACCCAGGAGAAGCGCCTACATTCACAGCGCTTCGAAGTGTTGGCCTTCCGATTTGATTGTATATATTAAGGATGACTCATATAACTCTTGGAGCCTTGTCGAAAGTGTTTCTTTTCATGCCGCGTTTACGGGCGTATAGAACTTAATCGATTGACGATAAGTTTAAATCTTCCGTTAACCATATGGTTGTTAGGACTGAGTTTTGGTATGAAGAGTTTATCGATGATTTCGATTCGGGTTATAATGACAAATTGCTTGCCTAATAGTCACTTGGCGTCTATGAACAAATCGTGGATTGTTGTTTTAGCCGTTAAGTGATTGAGCGGTGGTCGCCAGTAGCTTTGGATTGGCATGGAGGCTAGATTCAGCCGACGCCAATGAAGTTGTTGGTAAACGATCAGACCATGGCCCTTATTAAGGTCATGTTAGTTTACGATTGTCCTTAGTGGGGATGCCGAATTCAGGTCCGGCTTATGAAATGCTGTAGGGTCGAGCCAAATAGCGCTTTGCCGAGATAGACATGCCAAGCATAGCGGAGTTTTCTGAATTATGGCTGATGGCTTTAGAAACGATCTTCCACTTTAGGTCTCAGTTATACGATGAATGGTTCAGATAAAACTTTTTTTGTTGCATGAAAATCGCTTCATTTTATCCGAGGGGACAAAGTTAAAGGATCGACGCAGGACACGCGGCGGGTTCGCTCTGCGTGATTATTTCCTGCCCGGACATAACCGCTGAGTGAAAGCAGGATCCGACACCTTGTGGAACGAAAACTGTCTATGTCAGTTACCCGCTGGACCCATTATGTTTATTTTATGAAAGTTGCTTTGTATGAATTGACTCACGCATACAGGATTTTTTCGTAAAGTGATGTAAGGGGTTTTCGCGAAAGGTAACCGGAGAGCGCTTTCTCACAAATTACG
>JAEACV010000663.1:0-18388 GCA_016432835.1 Brassica nigra
TCCTGGTCTCCAGTCCCGCCATTGTTCGGTCTGATCCATCTTGGCTTATTTGGATCAATCATCATGAGTTTGGGGCGATCCGCGGCTTCTGGAATAAACATCCTCTTTTGACCGATTGGAATGCGTCCTCGATGTTTCACGACAAAAACTAGAAAGATTTGGATTTCTCATAGAAGATATCGTATAGAACAAGGTCGATTAACTGCTGCTCGATCCTTTAGGTTATCTGGTTTATTTCACGAATCTTTTCCGCATTTATTCGGTCACTTGTGCGTTGGCGCAATGCGAAGAATCCGGACCTTCAAGGAAGTCGGGTTAACGGCTTTCCTCCGCAATCTTATTCATTAAAATTGGCGGTGTGAATTCGGTTCCCACAGTTTGGCGCTAGAAGGAGGGGGGCAGATTACTCTTCTCATCTGACGCCAGCTCTTGATCGAACCAATGTCCAGAATTATGAAAGAAAAAAGTTGCAGTTTCGTCAGCGATGGTAAAAACAACTCCAGCAGCGACTGTTCCTATGGCCAGCGCGCTTGCGCCCGCGGTGCTCGAGCAAATCAAAACCTAGCCGCGGCTTTCATACAGGAAGAGCACAAAAACAGGCTCTAATTTCTCTATCTAAACAGAAAGACAGCGATAAAATCTATCAAACCCAAAAATTAGTCTTGTTACCAAGTTAGAGAAATGCCAGCGAGCAAGGTTTCTCTGAAAGCGTTTCTTCGAGAACCTCTCGGAAAAATAAAACTTATTCTCCTCGAAACCTTGGGGAAACCCTATATTACTCGTGGAACAGAAGCCGCGGCAAATCGGTTCACCGATTCCCGCTCGCCATACTTCTTACAAACAACTCGAGGAACAAAGCGGAAGCGAAAGGAGAACGGGGCTTGATCTTACTAGGACGACTTGCCATAAGGTAGATCAGTCTTCCCAGTTCATATTAGTAAGAGCCCACTTTGTTCTCTTTTGTCTAGAGTCAAAATGGCTTTTCGTTTATCTCAATCAGTTTCGTTGAGATTTCTGAAAGGAACAAAATCACTCTCCGGCCACCTCGCTGTGGACGAGAACAACCATCACCAAGGTCACCTCGCCTGTGGAAACCTCACTTTGCTCTTGTTGGGGTCAAAAGCGGTTATCTCAAAATCTGACTAAAGACCTTCCCAAAACTCAAAGATTTCCATAAGCGGTAGCGAGGAAAGATCGAACAAGAAAAAAACCCACAGGCAACAGGCGGTACAAGCGGCGGCGGCATGAGCGCAATACAAGCGGCAACACCAACCTGGCGCTGCGGCCGCAGGGGCAGCGAGCTGGCCTAACGCAACTACAACCTAAGCCTGGCGGGAACGAGCTGGCCTGGCCCGGCGGCACCAACCTGGCGGCGGCAACCTGGCGCCCGGTGACGGAACAGGGCACAAATGGCGCCGGCGGCTTTTCCAACTGGCGCCGGCAGCGGGGCGATAGGCTGTACAAGCGCCCGGCAGCGGCAGCGAACAGCCTGGCGCCAGCGCCAACCAGCGCGGCGGCAGACTGGCCTAAACGCCAGCGGCACCGGCCCTGGCGCTGACCGGAATTATGAGCTGGCCTGGCGCGGCACCAACCTGGCGCAGCGGACAGGCTGGCTGGCGCCCACTTTACCGACCTGGCGCCCGGCGACACAGGCGGGGCAGCACTGGCCACAGCGCCCGGCACCAAACCTGGCGCCCGGCCGCAGCGGGGCCAGCGGGCTGGCCTAGCGCAGCCTTGCCAACCTGGCCTTGGCTGACGCAGCGGGACAGGCAGCTAGCGCAGTACCCCAACCTGGCGCTGGCGCAGCGGGGCCAGACTGGCCTAATGGCACCAACCTGGCGGTACACAGCGGGAGCGGGCTGGCCTGGCGCCGGCAACACCAACCTGGCGCCGGCGATGTGAGGGCCTTGAATTTCAACTGGCGCCAGCGGCACCAACTG
This sequence comes from Brassica nigra, assembly GCA_016432835.1. Taxonomy (NCBI): domain Eukaryota; kingdom Viridiplantae; phylum Streptophyta; class Magnoliopsida; order Brassicales; family Brassicaceae; genus Brassica; species Brassica nigra. The sequence continues at coordinate 1,941 of JAEACV010000663.1, forward strand.
GCCTACGGGGCAGCGGGCTGGCTAAGCGCAGGGCCGCAGGAGCGGGCTGGCCACCTGGCTGGCGGCACCGACCTGGCGCCAGCGTACAGCAGGGCGCGAAGCTGGCCTGTGCAGCGGCTATTACCTGGCGTCGGTCGGCCATCCCTCGTCTGAGCGGCGTCCCATCGTGCTCGGTCGATCCCATCTTAGGCTTGTTTAGATCAATCTTTGTGAGTTTGAATTACGATCGCGGTTATTTAAACACCAATCGTCTGCGACTCTGAGGAAATGGGATTCAGCCGAATGCGAAATTCAAAGACTATTTTCTCGAAAAATTTGTGTAAGTTTTAATTCTTTGTAGGACAGGAACAAAGCGTCTTGAAAAACTGCCATAGAATTTAGGGAACTTAGGACCTAGGTGGATAGTCTAGCAAACTAAGTCTTAGGTAAAATTTCCAGTCTCTTGTTCCATCGTTCCTTGATTGTCAGGCAGAACATGCAAACCGATCTAGTCTCTCGAAAAAAGCGATGCGCCATGGCGTTCTAAAGCATACTCATCCGCTTCTAAAAGAAAGAAAAAAGCGTACACAAGCTAGCCGGAAGAAGCGGCTAACCCGTTTTCTTTAAGTAAAAGAAAGGAAGTAAGTCGCGTATACTATATCCGTATAATCCCATCTTCGAAAACTTTTGCTTCAGCATCAAGACAGCGCTTTTGACAAAGCAAACTCGCAGCAATAAGATTCGTCTAAAAAAGCGTACTTGGCATAGCCCAGCGTTACAAACATAGCTTAAGAAACTCACGTCGTCTCTAAGCAGGCTTCGCGACTAGAAGCGTCAATACTTAGCGTCGGACTAATAGCGGTCGGTGAACTACGAAATATGAAATAACCCCGGTAAAACTCCGTAAAGTAGTTCAGAGCGGCTTTTCGTCAAAGGTTGAAATCATAGCGGAAACATCTCCGTGTAATCCATGAACGCCGCTAGTTTAACAATCTCGCGATTTTCTATCTCCATGAAACCGGTCATCCATTACTTTCATATAACAAAAAATTTATCTGAACCATTCATCGATGTAACTGAAACCTAAAGTGGAAGATCGTTTCTAAAAGCCATCAGCCATAACTCAGAAAACTCCGTATGCTTGGCATGTCTATCTGCAAAGCGCTATTTGGCCTCGGCCAACTCATCCCTTCCGTAAAGCCGGACCTGAATTCGGCATCCCCATTAAGGACAATCGTAAACTAACATGACCTTAATAAGGGTCATGGTCTGATCGTTACCAACAACTTCCTTGGCGATACGGCTGAATCTAGCCTCCATGCCAATCAAAGCTACTGGCGAGCACCGCTCCAATCATAGCGGCTAAAACAACAATCCGCGATTTGTTCATAGAGCGCCAAGTGACTATTACGCCAAGCAATTTGTCGCATAACCCAGAATCGAAATCATCGATAAACTCTTCATACCAAAACTCAGTCCTAACAACCATATGGTTAGCGGAAGATTTAAACTCATCGTCAATCGATTAAGTTCTATGCGCGTAAACCACGGCATGAAAAGAAACACTTCGTGACAAGGCTCCAAGAGTTATCTGAGTCATCCTAATATATACAAACAAATCCGGAAGGCCAACACTTCACGAAGCACTGTGAATGTAGACGCTTCTCCTGGAGTCAAACTTACGCGACCTCTTGGTCCTGCGTCTAAGCCGAAACAACAGTTTCTGGCTGCGAACATTAAAAACATCTCAAAGCCGATAACATTTCAACCCGCGAAATCGCGGCACGAAACTTCGACCTTCAGCACTGCGAGGCGTCGCTAGCGCTTTCGAAGGACATTCTTTTCCTCAAAGCGTTCGGAGGAAATCCTCGTCTCAGAACTCAAAACATACAAACACACCTCTAGCGGTAACATGCCTCTAAACTGGCATCATTTCGTTGTTGCTGATCACAACAAAGCGAACTCTAGCGTCTAAACGGACAAATAGCAGCCCTTCAAGGGGTAGGCTCTCTTGCATCCGACAAGGATAAACATATATACAAGAAATCAAATTTTGGTTTAGCTCTTACGTAAAGGAAGTAGCTTCGACTCCGCATGAGACAAATCATATAAGCCGACAACAATTGGGATTTTTAAGTGCGAGTCAGGTTAAAATGCCAAACGGAGCAAAGCAGCCGATTTGTCATCGCCAAAGCCTCAGTCGAGTAAACCTAGGTCTTGCCTAAACCCAGCGCTGGATCTTGACATCTCCACGGACATAGTATGGTATCTGAGATCAAAATTTGTCTCTTCACTTAAGCCTATTAGTTTCACGAACTTTCAGCGTAAATCGGTAAACAGCGGAAAATCTGCGCTTTATGCAAACAATAGATGCGGTGATCATCGGGGAACTAGGAATGAGGCGACAACTCACACCCTCTTTCTCATACTTGAAAGAAGTTCATAAATAATCGAAAAACAAATACATCAACAGCATCATGCTCGAAAGTCTCTCATGACACATAACCAGACCATATAAGTCTGCGGAAAACAGATCACAAGGTCTTAAACTCCAAAACGAACTACGGAAGGCTTGATCCCTACAACAAGAATGCGTAGGCAGCCTTGAAGCAGCCCCAATCTTACCACTTTCAGAGCCTTTCAACCATTAATTCGCTATCTTACCTGACATGTCTTATCGCTTCGCAGAACATCACGAAAGGTTCTAACGAGCTGGGGCTAACTGTTGGTGTCAAAATCGGTCACGGCGGAATCAATGACTGAAAGTCTCTAGAAAGTATTTCTTGAAACAAAAGTCTGGGATAATTTGAAAGAAGTTATCACGAGATTTTCTCAAATTAGAATATCCACTCTCTGAGATCGGAAGACTTACGGGGAGTCGCGGACGAGAGTCGGAAAGATCGGTCCGCTTCGCCCAGGACATCAAGATTCGATCACCACAAAACCCTAAACACAAAAGAATCTGCCTCGAAACTTGAAGAGTCGTTCTCTCAAACCGTGAGGAACCAGAAAGCGATCAAGATATCAAATCGAAGCCCTCGCCGAGATCTTCAGCCTGGCGCCGGCGGCAGCGCCACCTGGCGGACTGCGCCAGCGGCTTCGGCACGCAGGCTGAAGCGCAGCGTACGCCGTGGCGGGCGGCCGCAACGCGACACCGGCCTGGCCCGGCGGCCCGTCGCCACCGGGCTGGCCTGGCGCCCGGCGGCACCGGCCTGGCGCCGGCGGCACCAAATCGCCGACCTGGCCTACGGCCACCGGCCTGGCGCCCGCACCGTCCGCTGAGCTGGCCTGGCGCCAGCGGCACCGACTGGCGGCACCGTGTAGCGGGCGGCCTGGCGCCCGGCTGCACCGTCATACCGGGCTGGCCGCGCGGCGGCTGGCAGCCCTGGCGCCAGCGGCACCGTCAGCGGGCTGGCCTGGCGGCGGCACCGGCCAGCGGCGGCACCGTCGTCTTGAGCTGGCCTGCGCGACCGGCCTGGCGCCGGTCGGCGGCCCTCGTCACTGTCGGTCCCATCGTGTTGGTCTGATCCCATCTTTGTTTGGATCAATCATCATGAGTTTGGGACGATCGGCTCTGAGAATAAACATCCTCGACTTCGATTGGAATGCGTCCTCGATGTTTTGACAAAACTAGAAGGATTGGATTTCTCGTAGAAGATATCATATAAAACAAAATCGATTAACTTGAACATCGATCCTTTAGGTTATCTGGTTTATTTTCTGAAAGATAGTCTTTCGAAATCGTATAAAGCGTTTAACGACTTAAGACAAGTCCTTAACTTACGATTTTAGAATTCAGGCCCAATCAGGCTATGGCGGTTTATCCGATATCGAACATCGGATAAACATCAAGTCACCGAAACTTCGAGGATAATTACAAAGATCGGCGAAAATGGAATACTTCTGAAGAGATAAGCTTGGGCCCAAAGGCGAGTCCATCATCCTAAGGCAAACCGACCTTAGGTGGATATATAAGGAGAGCAAGGGCAGAAGAGATCCGAAAATCCTAGATTGGAGACTTAGAGCATCCTGCTAGCTTAGAGAACTTAGAACTTAGGCGGTTAGGCCAGCGAGGCAGGACTTAGAGCGTCTGGCCGCCTCTTGTTCTAGTTTTATCTTCTCCATGAGACCCACGTTCCTCGGAAGGATCTAACTATACTTTTACTCAGAGCTCCGCGCCGAAAACCCTAGGCATTATCTTGACATGCCGCTTCTATGACCAGCGCTCATATTACGAACCAGGCCACAGAGCGTCTGGCGCCTCCTGCTTTCATAAATCTCCGCTCCTCTGGAAGGATCGGACAATTCTTTACTTAAGAGCTCCGCACATAGAAACCTGGTTATCTTGACATGCCTGTTTCTATGACAAGCGCTCATACTAGGCGAACCCTTGAGCGGTTCGATCTCTTGTTCAATTCTTTCTAACTGAACTTCGTCCGACTTGATCCTCGAAAGAGTGCGTAGGCAGCCTTTCTTAAGGTCAGTCTCAAATCTTAACAAATCTTTTCGCATTTATTCGGTCACTTGTCGTTGGCTGTCGCGAAGAATCCGGACCTTCAAGGAAAGTCGGGTTAACAGCTTTCCTCCGCAATCTTATTCATTAAAATTGGCGGTGTGAATTTGGTTCCCACACTATCCGAAGGATACCGTCTGCAGAAGCCGGACTGGCAAGGTTCTCCTGGGAGTGGATATCCAGCGTCTTCATGAACAGGATCGATTGGTAGTGATATCTAGATTGATCTTTCAGCGTCGCTTTCCTTGTTTCGAAATGCGCCGGAGTGGAAGGTTCTCGCGAGGCGTTTGTTGGTCTTTAGGCGGTCGAGTCAAAACCGTCCTTTATACTCTTGACCTGATAGTTCGCGGTGAGGAGTTTTCGCGGCGAGCGGGCCTGGGAACCTGCAGTTAAGGTGGGTGACCTCTGGTCTCGTGGAACTCGCAGTAGAGTTATCCTTGTACTGGTTCCTGGTCAGGTGTTTCGGGAGGTTTGCCTTGCTCGAGTTGATAGGCGTAGTTATGCTGCTTGAAGCGTCTTCCTTAAGTGATGGGCGTTTTTGTCGTTCACGAGAGGTTTCTTTTGGGAGCGTTTTCTGTGGTCCGTGCTTCTGCGATAGAAGCTTCATCTCTTCTTCCATGATGATGAAGTCCGTTGCCTTGTGGAAGTATCCTGGATTGTCGCGGCTTTTCAGTAGTATCCACTTCGGAACTTCGACTTGTACGAGAGTTTTCTCGGTCGATTGCGACATTTTCGCTGATGCCGTTACTCCTGGCCATCACCAGTTTGAACCTTAATGAAGTGGCGGGTGGCTCGTCCTCCTAGCTAGACTCCATAGATCCCGTCGGACGTTTCTGTCCATGAACATGGAGTATTGTTTAAAGCGCGAGGCCGGTTAGGCGGAAGCTTCGATGGAGTTCCTTTTGAGCGGGAAGACGCGCGCAACTGAGGTGCTTTCGGCGAAGCGTCCGTTGGCTCGGGAGTTTTCACCATTTGCGATCTGGAAGGACTGCAGGTGCGACTTAGGATCCGTCGTGCCGTCATAGACCGGGATTTTGATCTTCCACAGGTCTGAGATCGCGTGTTTCCGTGATCCGAGTGGTGAATGGCGTTTTCCGTGCTTCCTCGAAGTCTATCGATCTCGGGGCGGAACTGGTCGCTGATGGATTCGCGATTTTACGCTTTCGCCCGGCCCGGTCTTTTGAGAGATTAGCGGAGATCATGGATCTTGCTATTCTTGCCAGCGTTCCTCGAACTTGCGGTGGCTGATGAAAACGATCCGAGTTTGATCTTCGAGTTCTTCTGCTCCATCCGGTGAGTTCTTCTTCCTCTTGTCATGGGCCTATCGAAGGATACCTTCGAGCGGCTGGCTTCAGGTTCTCACAGGGTGGATGTCAGCGTCTTCGCCGGAAGGATCGATTGGTGGCTGATATCTAGATTGATATTTCGGCGTTAAGCTCCTTGTTTTCCGATGCGGGTGGAAGGTTCTGCAGGTGTTGCTGTCGCTGGAGCCGTTTCCTCGGGAGTGGGCTCTTTGGGGCATCTTTTCGTGCTTGGCGGGAGATCGAAGTCGAGTCTTCTGCATGGCGTGCCTTGGTTGAATCAGCGCGGCAACTTGCTCCCTCATGATTAAAGGTGTCGACCTGTTTTGCGGGCGAGGTTATCGGCTGTCTGTTGTTCGCCAGCGCCCACAGGTAAACCAGTTCCTTCATCTGCCTGAAGCCTCAGTGTTTGCATCAGCAGTGACTGCGGGCGCACCTCCAGCTGGAGTCTTCTCAGCGTTGGCGTCGGCCGATTTATTCGTCTGGCTAGCTGATCTTAGTGGCGTCGGTGAACATGATCGGCATGTGCAGTTGCGAGATAGATAGATCCGTAATCCCCTCCTTCTGGCAAACTGTAGAACCGAAATTCCGCGTCAATTTCCGATAAAAGATTTGTGGAGAAAAGGATAACCGATCTTCCTTGAAGGTCCGGATATCTGCGGGCGCTGCGAAACAATCAAATAAAGTTGCGAAAATAGAAATCGTAAAAGTTGAGCGAAAGATCTTATTTCTGAATTCTCGTTTGGCGTGTACAACAAGAAAAGAAACCGGCCGTAAGAGCTGTCGAGGAGATCAGTAGATACAGTCGCTAAGTCTATCCTAGTTGAGTAAACCGTAGTGAAAACAGAAAAAGTGCTAAATAAGCTCTAAGTGCTAAGTGCTTGAGAAGTTTGTGATCTGGTTTGCTTCTTGCTCAAAGCTCTCGCCTCCTCTGGGCGATTACATCTTCCGCGGGCTGAATCGGGGCTTTTCCATTTTAGTCCATCTTCCGTGTTTATCGGGAAGCTTGACATTTATCTTGAGGAAACTTGACATTTTATCTTGCGGAAACTTGACATTTATCTCTTATGTGAGGATAAAGGATTAAGCCGTCATAGTTATCCTTCTTTTCGGAGAAATCGTCGTGGGCGTTTTATTGCGTTAGGCCGTTAAGCGTTTTCACGGTTTCGAAAAGGGCGGTCTTTGAAGGTTTGGTGTTTCGAAGGAACCTTAATTCCTCGTATAGTCAGATAGTGGTGTTCCAGAATAACCGTGATCGTACCAAACTTGTGTAAATTGATCGAACCGGATGCGATAGGACCGGGCGGAGACGAGAAGTGGCGGATGGCGACCAGCCTTGTAGGCCGCCCTTATAGGCGAAGATAAAAAGCGGAGCCAGGCGGCCAGCGTGTGGGTGCGCCCGGCGCTTCGGGCGAGGCAGCGTCGAAATTACCCGCCAGTATGGGCGATTTACGCCCGTTCCGAGGAGCGGCCAGCGTGGTGAGTACGCGAAATGGGCTACCAGCGCCAGGCCGAATTACGCCCGGCGCCGGAACGAATGCCGCCGGCGTAGGCCAACCACGTCCAAAGCGATCCGCCAGCGCCAGAGCGAAGTGCCACGGCGCCAGGCGCCAGCGTGACAGGTGCCCGCCGGTAGCTGGCGAAGTACGCCCGGTATGAGCGAGATTACGCGGCGCCAGGCGAGGCCCGGCGCCAAACGGCCAGCGTCAGCGATACGCCCGATTATAGACATCTTGCGTCTGTGGGTTTTCGTTGTTGATCTTTCCCCGTCGATCGTTTAAAATCTTTGAGTTTGGGAAAGGTCTTTGGCCGTTCCGAATGTCGTTTCTAATCAACGAAATTCCAGTATCGGGATTTAGAGATGGACTTGGATTCAATAGATTTTCCGTCGTCGAGGATCGCGAGCAATGTGGCCCGAGCTTTAGATGTGTTAAAGATGATCTTTTAAACAATGGGAAGGCTTTCGGAAGACTCATTGTAGATCTCGGTGATCTGAACATGGGTTTCAAGGACCAAGATGCGCCATTGCTTTCGAGATCATGAGATGCTGTACGGATGAAACGCCAGGACCCTCGCCGTTAGGGCCAGATGAAGATGGGCGAGGCTTCCGTGAGTTTTATCGGCGACGACCGTTTCTTGGATTTGTCGTGCGGAAAAAGTCTTTCCAGGATTTTACTTGGCAATTTCTTTGATTGACCCGAGTTTGTTCTACTGATGAGTAAGCTGGAGGATGAGGAGAAACAAGCGGGTTTTGCGAGGGCTCCCAGCGTGTCAACGAGGTTTGGCTGAACTTCTTAACCACGTTTGAATCTGTATATAAGCATGCTTGCTGATCTTGAGTTTATGCAGGGACTAAGAGTGTTTAGCGGTAACTTATTCGAGTTTCCATAAATCAGGATTACTAACTTCAAGACCACAGAAGCGGGCGAGCTTTCAGTTCGACAAGAGGTAAAGGCATGAGAAGCGAAGCAAGCTGAGCTTCATGCTTTCGAGCTCTCGTTCGGTGGAAAGAGGAAGAAGGATGATCATAGCTGAGGTGGCGAGGCGAGTGAATCGTTGCTGCTGAGTTTCAATGTTTTAAAGAAGCTCAGGAGTTTGTTGGTGATTTCCGAGTGCGGGGGTTGACGTAAACCTTTACAAGTCTCGAGAACCGGATTTCTCCTTCGATTCGAGATTGCTGAGATGAAGGATTTCATGGCCGAGTGTGCTCATGCTGAGTCCTTGGTTCCTCGGTAGAAGATCCGGAGACTATGGGAACCTATCGAGGTTTCGAGGATCTGATGGAGGCGAGAGCGATGAAGCGCCGAGGTGGTGGGAGCAGCTCAAAGCGTGAATGAAGTGGACCAGCCTGCTAGTTCATTTGGGATTTCCGCATCCGGATTTCTCAATGTTGACTTCCTTTTGTGAATGTATTTTTTGGCGTGTGTGGCGTTTTAGTAGTTTTATTCTCGCGACCGTTGGAGGTTGCATTCTTATGTTTTGGGACTGGCGTTGGTGGCTTTGAATCCTGCGTCTTTGCGGCTTTATGAATATGAAAATTTGAGATTTAGTCTTTTGTTTTGATTTATACTTTTCAGTGTAGAGGAAGGATCGCGAGTAGTCGCCATTATCCTAACTCTTTTTTTGTCGCTTGGTCCGTATGCTACTTTTTAGCGGCGTTTTAGGTGTAGCGATAAGAGACATGTTTGGGATCTCATTATCGATACTATGTCTGTGAGATGTCAAGATCCAGCAAGACTGGGTTTAGGGCAAGACCTAGGCTTACTCTCAGCTTTAAGGCTGTCGCGATGACTGATCGGCTTCGTTTTGCCTGTTAGTGATTTCTTCCTGATTCTTTTAGTTTAAAGTCGCGACTAATTAAGCGGCTTATATGACTTGTGTTAAAAGAATCGAGCTATCTTGGAGTTTATCGAGGCCTAAACCAAAATTTTGGGTTTCTTGTATGGTATATGATATCCTTGTCGGATGTAAAGAGGACCTTGTAGGTCTGACTCTGAGTTTGTATTAGTGAAGCGTTTCTTGTGTCGTCCGTCGGGGAATCGTCGGCGGGTGAGTTATTTTAAGTCGCAGGTGGACTGTCTTTTGCGGATGATCTGAGTTTTGTTATCTTTTAAGAAGTTCGCGGCGTCTGGCGTTTCTTTTGAAGATATGATTTTCGTTTTCGAAGCGTTGATCGTTTAAGTGAGCATAAAAGATAGAAAGAATTTTATTAAAATTTGAAAAGTTCAAGTACATAATGCGGATTTTTGGCGTTTTGTGGGAGTATAGGATATACGCACAGTCCCCTTTTGGTGAGGGGATAGCTGAACTTCGCCGGGTTGCGAGGCTGCCTCGTACCTCTTCGAGGATCAAACCATCTCGTAGTTCTGATAGTTGCGCAGGCGTTTTACTCCCGTCGTTGCCGTTCGATCGTGCTGGTTGGATCGGTGGTTTGTCTTGGGGTCGAGCTATCTGCTTTTACGGCGGTGGACTCGAGAGGCTTTATCGCTGTCTTGAATCGTTGCCTGTTGGATGATTCTGGATCATCTTTCTTGAGTCCTCGGGAATGTTGTGTGATTCCTTTCGTTTGGCGGGTTGGCGCGGGGCGTTCGATCTTTTACGCGGTTGAACTTCGGCTAGGTACGAGTCTCGATTGTTTCTGACTACCCGGATGGCTGCGGTTCGGTCGGTCGGAACTTGATACGAGGTGATATGTGGATGGTACTGCCTTCATGGAGTTGATCAAGGGGTTCCCATGATGGCGTTGTAGATGGCGGGTTGTCGACTACTGAAACTTCGGCGATCTTTGTGACTTCCTTTGCCATGACGGGAGCTTAATTCTCGAGGTCATGGTAGTGGCGCTCGAAAACCCGTCAAAGGTTTTGGCTCGGGGCGACTTCCCAAGTGGGATCTTCATCCTGTAGAGGTGTCGCGGAAGATGGCGTTGACCGTGCTTCCTGTATCGATGAGAATCGCGGCCGACCGAGATCTGGATTACCAGGTCGATAACCAAAGGATCGCAGTGAGGTTTGTCGATTCCGGCGGTCTCTGTTCCTCAGCGATCGTGTGGTTAGGAACATCGCTGTGGGGAACCAGTTGGAACTTGTCTCGGCTTTTAAGCCCGTAGGCTTTCGGCGAGACAAGTCTTGGTAGAACTGTGATCCTCCGATGATCATGTTTACCCTCTGGCGACTGCTGTTGTTCCTTGAGTCGTCTGTCTTCTTCAGCGTTTTCCCGATTGATTTTCGGTTCGCGGTCCTCGGAGACAGTTTTGTTGGTCTTTAGGCGGTCGAGTCAGGCAAGTCCTTTATACTCTTGACCTTTGATAGTTCAGCGGTGAGGAGCTTTCGCGGCGAGCGGTAGGCAGAACTGCAGTTAAGGTGGAGTGACCTCTGGTTTCGTGGAACTTCGCGTAGGAATTATCCTTGTACTGGTTCCTGGTCAGGTGTTTCGGAGGTTCTGCCTTGCTCGAGTTGATGGCGTAGTTATGCTGCGCTTGGGCGTCTTCCCGCGTGATGGGCGTTTTGTCGTTCTGAGAGGTTTTCTTTTCGAGGGCGTTTTCTGTGGTCCGTGCTTCTGCGATAGAAGCTTCATCTCTTCTTCCATGATGATGAAGTCCGTTGCCTTGTGGAAGTATCCTGGATTGTCAGCGGCTTTTCCAGTAGTATCCACTTTGGAACTTCGACTTGTACCAGAAGTTTTCCTCGAGCGTCGATTGCGACATTGTGGCTGATGCCTGTTACTCTGGCCATCACCAGCTTGAACCGCCATGAAGTGGCGGGCGACTTCGTCCTCCTTCTGAGCTAGACTCCATAGATCCGCGTCGGACGTTTCTCTGTCCATGAACATGGAGTATTGTTTGAAAGCGCCGAGGCCAGTTGGCGGAAGCTTCGATGGAGTTCCTTTTGAGCGGAGAACCATTCGGCGCAGCGCCTTTGAGGTGCTTTCGGCGAAGAAGACAATGACCAGCGTCTGCGTTCAGCTCGGGGAGTTTCCCTGGAGTGCGGATCGTGTTTCCGTGATCGGTGGTGAGCGGTGTTTTCCGTGCTTCCTCGAGAAGTCTATCGATCTCGGAGCGGAACTGGTAAGCCCTGATGGATTCGCGATTTCACGCTTTCGCCCGATACGGTCTTTTGAGATTCGCGGAGATCATGGATCTGCTATTGCTACGCAGCGTTCCTCGAGTTTGTCGGCTGGTCGCGATAGATCGAGTTTGATCTTCGAGTTCTTCCTGCTCCATCCGGTAGAGTTCTTCTTCCTCTTCTGTCATGGGCCTATCGAAGGATACCGTCTGCGACTGGCTGGCCGGTCCTCCTGGGGTGGATGTCAGCGTCTTCGCCGGAAGGATCGATTGGTCGCTGATATCTAGATCGATCTTCGGCGTCGCTTTCCTTGTTTCCGTGGGGGTGGAAGGTTCTGCGCGTTTGCTGTCTTCGGAGCCGTTTCCTGGGGAGTGGGCTCTTCGGGGCATCTTTTCGTGCCGGAGATCGAAGTCGAGTCTTCTGCCTGGCGTGCCTTGGTGGATCAGCGCGGCAGTTTGCTCCGCAGTTAAGGTGTCGACCTGTTTTGCGGCGAGGTTATCAGCTTGTCCTTGTTCGCCCGTGCAGGCGGAGTAAACAGTTCCTTCATCTGCTGGCGCCTCGGTGTTTGCATCAGCAGTGACTGCGGGCGCATCTCCAGCTGGAGTCTTCTCAGCGTTGGCGTCGGCGGGTGTTCCGTCTAGCGCTGGCTGATCTTTGGTGGCGTCGGTAGACATGATCGGCGTGTGCATTCTGAGATAGATAGATCCGTAACCCCCCCCTTCTAGCGCCAAACTGTGGGAACGAAATTAGCACCGTCAAATTAAGTTGATTTGGAGGAAAGCCAAGTTAACCAGCCTTCCTTGAAGGTCCGGATATCTGCTGGGCGCACGCGACACAATCAATACGACAAAGAAATATGAAAGCGAAATAAAAATCGTAAGAACAAAGAATGGAGCAAAAGATCTTATTTCTGAATTCGGCGTTTGGCGTGAACAGGTAAGAGCCTCGGCTGGAGCTGTCGGCAAGTTAGCTAGTCTAGCAACCTAAGTTCTAACCTAGTTGAGTCGCAGCTTCGCTAGTAAGCGGAAAATAATGCCTAAGTTGCTCTAAGTGCTCTGGGAGTTTTGTGATCTGGTTTGCTTCTTGCTCAAAGCTCTCATATATACTCCTCTTAAGGCGGTCTATCTTCGCGGGCTGAATCGGGCTTTTCCATTTCGTCCATCTTACGTGTTTATCGGAAACTTGACATTTATCTTCTGGAAACTTGACATTTATCTCTTATGTGAGGATAAGATAAACCGTCATAGTTATCCTTCTTTTGGAAAATCGTAAGTGGGCGTTTTGGCCACGTTAGGCGTTTAAGCGTTTTCGGTTTTGAAAAACGGTCTTTGAAGGTTTCGGTGTTTCGAAGGAACCCCAATTCCTTGTATAGTCGAGATATTGGTGTTCTAGAATAGCGTGATCGTACCAAACTTGCGTAGATTGATCGAAACAAGCTAAGATGGGATCGGACCGAGACGCGATAGGACGAGACCAGGGCGAGGGATGGACGGCGTGAGCCCGACCGATGTAGCCGGATGCGCCCGTATGGGCGAAGTGCCGCCGGTGCCAGGCCGACCACGTCCCAGATACGCCGGCACCAGGCCAGTGCCGCCCGGCATAGGCAGCCAGCGTGGCCGGAACGCGGCCCAGGCGGCCAGCGTCAGCGTGCGCCGGTACCAGGCGAAGTGCCGCCCGGCGCCAGGCAACCTGTCCGTGCCTCGGCGCCAGGCGGCCCGCGTGGCAGGTGCCGCCCGAACCAGGCGAAGTGCGCCCGGTATCAGGCGGCTTCGCGTGGCAGCGATGCGCCCGTGCCGAACCATCTTACCCGTCTGTGGGTTTCGTTGTTGATCTTTCCCGTTAGTCGTTTGCGGAAATCTTTGAGTTTGGGAAGATCTTTAGCGTAGATTTGAGATAATCGTTTCTAATCCAGAGACTCCTCGGTATGCGAGTTTGAGATGGACTTGGATTGTAGACTTTCCGTCTTCAAGGATGTGAGCAATGTGGCCGAGCTTTAGATGTGTTAAAGATGAATCTTTTAAACAATCGGGAAGGCTTTCGCGGAAGACTCATTGTAGATCTCGGACGATCGGACATGGGTTTTAAGGGACCAAGATGCGCCATTGCGAGATCATGAGATGATTACGCGGATGGGCGCCAGGACCTTGCTGGCGCGGATAGGAGTGGAGCGAGCCTTCCGTGAGTTTTATCGGCGGCGACCGTTTCTTGGCTTTGATCGTAAGCGGCTTTTCTTTCGAGGACTTTTCGGGTGCGATTTCGTCATTGACCGATTTTGACCCCAACAGGGTGCATCAAACTTGACACCTTTGTTGAAGAATTGCTACGCCAGAGAGTGCAGAAAGAGAAGAAGAGCAACTGGCTCACTTGCAGGGTGGGGCTTGATATGGAGAATCAGCATCAAGATGGTGATGTCCTAGGGGCAATGGTCCAGAGCTGACAACATAAGACCACAGCACCAGCCAAAACAACCACAGCACCAAGCTAGAGCCATTGGAGCCTATGATCAACCTCACATTCATGGTCATAGGTTGGGGATAAGAGCACCAGTTGTGGAGAACAACAACTTTGAGATCAAATCAGGACTGCTGCATTTGATTGAGAACAACAAGTTCATGGCCTTGATGTGGAGGATCCCCTTGATCACTTGGACACATTTGATAACTCGCTGTAGCTTGTCCAAGATTAATGGAGTTTGAAGATGCTTTCAAGCTGAGGTTGTTTCCCTTCTCTTTGGGAGACAAGGCATCTATTGGAAGGCTCTTCAAAGTGACTCTATCACAACTTGGAATGAGTGCAGAGGGCCTTCCTAGAAATTCTTCTCTACCTCAAGAACAGCTAAGATAAGAAATAGAGATCTCTAACTTTCAGCAGAAGAACCTTGGAGGCTTTAGTGAAGCATGGGAGAGATTCAGGGCTATTGGTCTAAATTCCCACATCATGGCTTCACCAGGAGAGTTTGCTTAGTACCTTCTGGAGGTGCTCTACCAGAGGTTAAGGAGCAGATTGGACACAGCCAGCAATGGGTTCTTCTTGGGCAGAACTGAGCAGGATGCTGAGGAGCTGGTGGAAAACATGGCCAAGAGTGACTCAGCACATGGTAGGGAGCATGATAGGGTCAACGAGAGACAGTAATAGAAAATGATCAGCACACAAGAAAGACCCTTAAATCTCTACAAGAAGTTGGACAAGCTTATTGCAGAAGGCTAAGCAAGAGCAGATTAACTCCATTGGGAACCAGGAACAAAGCAGCCTGCTAAGACTACTCAAGTTAATGGAGTAGAAGGTCAAGAGAGTTGTGCTTCATCAATTCTAATGGCACATGGTATGAAATAGCCCAACTTCCAATACAAAACAAATACCAGCAAACCTTACTACAACAATCAAAGAAGGAGGTTACCAAGCCAACCAGCCTACTCAGCCCCAAGGCTCTTCTCAAGCTCGGGCTCAGAGTTCAAATTTGGAGTCCATGTTCAAGCAACTCTTAGAAGCTCGAAAGAAATGCTAGAACATTGGTGATGAGTTCAGAACATCCATGCTAAGATTGATGGAACCTATTCTGACCTCAGCAACAAGTACATGCAACTTTCCTCTCATCTCAAAGCTTTGGAGAGCCAGGTTGCTTCTATGTCTTCATCCTCAAGAGCCCAATGGGATCTCAAACAGGAAAACCAGAGAAAATCCCAAGGAATCTTGCAATGTCATCCTCTACTACTACTTCTTCAAAGATTGAGATGTGCACTCATGAGGAAGAGAAGGATGAGATTCAAATGTTTGGCACTGAGTTTGGGGATGTGGAGAGATTTGTTGTGGCAACAGCTGAAGCACATATTCCGAGGGATGCTGCCAAGAAGGCTGAGGTAAAAGAGTCTACAGCAAGCTGAGCCTAGAGCTGAGACACCACCTGTGCAAAGAGCAAACAACAAGCTGAAAGAAGTGGGCAGGAAGACACTGAGTTTGAGCTATCACCATATGATAAGCTCCCTTTCCCAAAGAGTCCTCACCAAAGCTCAAAGAAGGTGATCTCAAAGTTCAGGAAAGATCTTAGTGATGTTGGAGTCAAGCTTCAGAGATAATAGCTGGTATCGTGAAGCCCATGTCCAGATGATGCTCATCAAGGACATTATAGACCACCAGGATGAAGTGGCTGAGCTTTTGGACATCTCCATTCTGAAGATTGATCAACCACACCAAAGTCCCTCCCTAGCTGGAGTCTCAAGGGAAGTTCACCTTGTCTTGCTCCTTGGTAAACTAACTATGGATGATGCCCTTGTTGATAGTGGTGCTAGTGTGAATGTCATTTCCTTTGATATGGTGAAGTAGGGATTGAAAGCATGGAACCAGACACTCCTCCTCTCACCTTTGGGGATTCTTCTTCTACAACTCCACTTGCAATCAAGGACTTCCCTTGAAGATTGGATCCTGCACTATACCTATTGACCTCACTGTTTTGGAAATGGCATCTGAAGAGTCCCTTTGATCTTAGGCACTCCTTTTCTCACAACAGTTGGAGCTTGCATTGACTTTCCCAACGAAGGTCACCTAATGCATGTCAACAAGGCTGTCTCTATCCTCTCCAACCTCCATTGGAATCAGCCTATTGTGGGACAATCACTTGTGATGCACAAGCTGTGTAGAAGCCACAAGATGAAGTGGCTGTTTGTAAAAAAGGTCTTGATGGAGAGTCTTCTAAAGAGAAGTGTGGTGAGCACTTGGAAAGTGCTAAAAAGGAGGGGATGAGTGGAGACTCAAAGGCCACTCATGGCAAGAAGAAGATGGTGAAAGAGCCTCATCCTCCACCTCTTGATTTGCTCCCACACACCTTACTCTCCATCCCACAACAGCTCAAAGATGGTGTCATTGAGTACAAGATCAAGCACAGGGCAGGTCCATACCATTCTCAAGTGCTAGAGCCATCATCACTCCTCAGCTCCAAGATGACCAAATCAAGCTAAGAGCTTCTCTCTCAGGTCCTCACCATCACACTTGAAGGTGGGAAGGATCCTCCTTCTCACTAGTTCAAGAGACAAGGTAGTCAAAGCTAAGTGACTCAAAACAAGCTCACTTGGGAGGAAGTCCCATGGTTATCCTTATACA
>JAEACV010000362.1:0-33270 GCA_016432835.1 Brassica nigra
ATAACCACATAGCTTAACCGCCGCGTGTCCCGGCCGATCCCTTAAACTTTGTCCCCTCGGATAAAATGAAACGATTTTCATGCAACCAAAGAAAATTTATACGAACCATTCATCGTATAACTGACACCTAAAGTGGAAGATCGTTTCTAAAAGCCATCAGCCATAACTCATAAAACTCCGCTATGCTTGGCATGTCTATCTCGACAAACGCTATTTGGCCCTCGACCAACTACATGCTCCATAAAGCCGGACCTGAATTCGCATCTCCATTAAGGACAATCGAAACCAACATGACCTTAATAAGGGTCATGGTCTGATCGTTTACCAACAACTTCCTTGGCTATACGGCTGAACCTAGCCTCCATGCCAATCCAAAACTACTGAGCGACCACCACTCCAATCACTTAACGGCTAAAATGACGATCCACGATTTGTCATAGAACGCCGAAAGTGACTATTACATAGCAGTTTGTCGCATAACCCAGAATCGGGAATCATACGATAAATTCTTCATAACAAAACTCAGTCCTAACAACCATATGGTTAACGGAAGATTTAGACTTATCATCGACCGATTAAGTTCTATACGCCCCGTAAACACGGTATGAAAAGAAACAATCGTGACAAAACTCCAAGAGTTATACGAGTCATCCTTTAAAATATACAAAACAAATCCCGGAAGGCCAACACTTCACGAAGCATAGTGGAGATAGACGCTCTACGGGTCAAATTTACGCGACCCCTCGGTCCTAATTCCTTGATCAGAATGAACAACAATTTCTGGCTGCGAACATTTGCAAAACATCTCCAAGCCCGCAAACATTTCAACCACGAAATGCGGCACAAGGAAAACTCAACCTTCAGCACTGCGAGACGTCGCTAACGCTCGAAGGACATTCATTTCCTCAAAACATTCCAGACAAAAATCTCGCCTCAGGAACTCAAAACATACATGCCTCTAAAACGGTATCATTTCGTTGGTGCTGATCACAACAAACGAACTCTAACGTCCTAAACGGACAATAGCCGCCTTTGAAAGGGAAGGCTCTCTTACATCCGACAAGGATAACATAGTAGCTATACAAGAAATCAAAATTTTGGTTAGCCCTTCCAAGCGGAGTAGCTTCGATTCGTACCGGACAAATCATATAAGCCGATAACGCCAGCGGATTTTAAAAGCAGTGCGAGTCAGGTTAAAATCGCAAACAGGCAAAGCGAAAGCCGACTTGTCATCATAAAGCCTCAGTCAGAGAGTAAACCTGGGTGCCACACAACCCAATCGCTGGATCTTGACATCTCATAGACATAGTATCAATACCGATCACGAGATCCCAAAACTTGTCTCTTAAACCCGTCTTTTCGTTTCACGAACCTTGGCGTAAATCAGTAAACATGAAAAATCTCGCTTTGTACGATGGATGGAATGATCATCAGAGGTCAAAGGAATGAGGCGACAACTCATATCCTCTCCCTCAACTTGGCGGAAGTTCTCTCAATTTATAAAAACCGCGATTTTATAAATTTGAGCAAAATATTTAAAGCCTTAAAAAGGGGCAGAAGATTGAGCGTAGCGTGATCTGAAAGATACATCATGGCCTCAGGCGGCAGAACAAAACATAATACCATCGACAGCAACATGCTTGAAAGTCTCTGTAACATAACCAGACCATATAAGTCTCATTTGGAAAACAGATCACAAGGGTCTTAAACTCAAAAGCGAAGTACGAAAGGCTTGATCCCTTACGACAAGACGCGTAGGCAGCCTTCAAAGGCGCCCAGCCCCAATCTTACCACTTTCGGCGGACCCTTTCAACCATTAATTCCGCCTATCTTACCTGACATGTCTTCGGCTACGCCAGAACATCGCGAAGGTTAACGGTGGGGGCTAGCTGTTAAGGGTCAAAATGGTCATGAAGGAATCAATGATTGAAAGTCTCTGAAAGTATTTCTCGAAACAAAAAGTCACCATTATGATTTAAAAAGATTTACCTCGAGATTTTCTCAGAATAGAATATCCACTCTGTTGGGTAGCGGTTATCTGAAATCGACTAAGATTATTTTATACTTATGGATTCTTCAGTGAAACACTTCTTGGAAGTAAGATCGGAGAGCGGCAGTGCCGCGTCACGAGAGTCCGGAAGATCGGTCTGAAGCGGATCCAGTGGCGGATCAACCCAATCGAGATCCGCTTTCGCCCCAGGCGTCAGATTGATCACCCGCAAAACCCTAAACCCAAAAAATCTGCTCGAGAACTTCAAAGAGGCAGCTCTCAAACCCGTCATGGCCGGTGGCCGAAACAACAGCGCCCGACCGAGGCCCAAATTTGAGCAGTGGCATAATGCAGAATTGGCGACAGCGTCGTGGCCACTGGCTGGCGTGCAACCTAATCGGACTATCAGACTTAGATTAATCCCGTGACTTCCATATGAGTGAATGTCATCTTAGCTCTGGACCTAGTATTTATTGATTCGTTAGGTTATCCTCGAAGTTTTCGACTAAAGCTAGAAGGTTGGTTTTCACCGTAAAGTGTCATGAAACAAGAGCGATGACTTGAACATCAATTCAAAGCATACGATTTACTTTGCGAGAAAGATAATCTTTCCGAGATATCGATATAAGCGTTGAGGGCTTGAAGCGTGTCCGGGGACTCACTTACTATTTTAAGGTTCAGGCCCAAAAGCTATAACGGTTTATCCTATTTCCGAAAATAGGATAAATATCAAGTTCGAAAATAAAGTAAAAGTTCAGTGATAATTATGGTCGACGAAAAATGGAATATTCGAAAGAGAGAAAACTTGGGCCCAAAGAGAAGAGGAAGGCCACCGACTGGACATGTATATAAGGAGGGCTGGAGCGGAAGAGAAGGGGATCGAGATTTTAGCTGAGAGAACTTAGAACTTAGGTGATTAGACTGTGCAAGAGGGACTTAGAGCGTCGGCCGCCTCTTGTTATTTTATCTTCTCCATGGACCTCTGTCCCTCTTGGAGGATCTAACAATTCTTTAACTGAGCTCCTTTAGAAACCTAGGCATTATCTTCGACATGCATTTCTGACCTAAGTTCTAACCTAGTTGAGTGTGCAGCTCACGACTCTCCCTCTTCTCTCTTAGCCCAGTCCTCTTTATATACTTGTTGGGGTCAAAATCGGTCAATGGCGAAATCGTCACCGAAAGTCCTCGAAAGAAAAGCGGCGATCAAATCCAGAAGCGGGTGCGTTAAACCGATAAAACTCACGGAAGGCTCGTCCACTCCCATCTGGCGCCAGGCGAAGTCCTGGCGCCCATCCATGCGATCGTCTCATGA
This sequence comes from Brassica nigra, assembly GCA_016432835.1. Taxonomy (NCBI): domain Eukaryota; kingdom Viridiplantae; phylum Streptophyta; class Magnoliopsida; order Brassicales; family Brassicaceae; genus Brassica; species Brassica nigra. Next base: position 3,303 of record JAEACV010000362.1, read on the forward strand.
TCTCGGGCAATGACAGCATCTTGGTCCCTTGAAACCCATGTCTGGATTGTCCGAGATCTACAATGAGTCTTCCGTAAAACCTTCCGATTGTTTAAAGATTCATCTTTTAACATATCTAAAACTTCGAACCACATTGCTCTCATCCTCGGCGGAAAATCTGAAGATCTAAGTCCATCTCAAAATCCGATACTCGCGGAATCTCGTTGGAAACAATTATCTCGAGATCTACGACTGAGACCCTCCCAAAACTTCGAAAGATTTCCAAAACAAGCGGCGAGGGAAAGATCGAACAAACCCACAGAGGCGGCAAGGCGGCTGGCACCAGCAGCAGCGGGGCGGGCTGGCGCCCGGCAGCGGGGCGCGGGCTGGCCTGGCGCCAGGCGGCACCGACCTGGCGCCGGCGCACGGGGCGAGCTGGCCTGGCGCCCGGCACCAACCTGGCGCCCGGCGACGCAGGGGAGCTGGCCTGGCAGCCCGGCACCAACCTGGCGCGGCGGCGGGCGGCTGGCCTGGCGCCGGCGGCACCGGCCTGGCGCCCGGCGGACGGCGAGCGGGCTGGCTGGCGGCACCGACCTGGCCGTACAGCGAGGCAGGCTGGCCTAGCCTGGCGCACCAACCTGGCGCCGGCACCAGCCTGGCGCCAGCGGCACCGACCTGGCGCCCGGCGCACCGTCAGCGTGGTCGGCCTGGCGTCGGTCCACGGCCCTCGTCCGGTCTACGTTCTATCGTGCCGGTTCGATCCCATCTTGACTTGTTGGATCAATCTACGCAAGTTTGGTATGATCCGCGTTACTCTAGAAGCGCCACTTCCTCGACTAAACAAGGAATTGAGGTTCGCCGAAACCGAAACCTTCAAAGACTGTCCTTTAAAAACCGTAAAAGCGCCTAAGCGGCCAGCGTGGCCAAAGCGGCCGCACGCGATTTTCGAAAGGAAGGATAACTATGGCGGTTTATCTTTATCCTCACATAAGAGATAAATGTCAAGTTTCCAGAAGATAAATATCAAGTTTCGGAAGATAAATGTCAAGATTTCGAAGATAAATGTCAAGTTTCCGATAAACACAAAGATGGGCGAAAATGGAAAAAGCCCGACTCAGCCAGCGAGAAGATAGCCGTCATAGGAGGAGTATATAAGGAGAGCTTTGAGCAAAAGCAAACCAGATCACAAATTTTGAGCACTTAGCACTTAGGCGACTTAGCATTCTTTTCTGTTTTCACTAGCGAGCTGCGACTCAACTAGGATAGACTTAGGCGATCAGACTAGCGGACTTCGACAGCTCTTGTAGCCACTTCTCACCTGTTGTTCCGCGCTCAGCGAATTCAGAAATAAGATCTTTTTCTTTCAACTTTTCGATTTCTATTTTGCAACTTCTACTTTATTTGATTGTTTAGTAATGCGGCCCAGCAGATATCCGGGACCTTCAAGGAAGATCGGGTTAACTTCGGTTTTCCTCCACAAATCTTTATCAGAAATTGGCGGTGCGAATTTCGGTTCCCACAGTTTGGCTAGAAGGAGGGTTACGGATCTATCTATCACCGCACTGCACTTCGATCATGTCAGCCGCCACCAAGGATCAGCCAGCTAGGCGGAACACCCGTCGATGCCAGCGCTGAAGACTCCAGCTGGAGAGCGTCCACAGTCACTGCTGATGCAAACAGCTCAGGCAGATGAAGGAACTGTTTACCTCCGCCCAGCGAACAACAGGACAAGCTGATAACCTGCTTTCGCAAAACAGGTCGATACCTTAACTGCGAGGAGCAAGTTGCAGCGGATCCACCAAAGACGCGCCAGCGGCAGGAGACTTCGACCGGATCTCGAAGCGAGAAAAAGATGCCCGAAAGAGCCCACTCGAGGAAGCGGCTCGAAAGGACAGCAAAGCGACCTCGCGAAACCTTCCACCGGCTGCGGGGAAACAAAGAAGCGGCGTCGGCGCATCGATCTAGATATCAGCGACCGATCGGACCCTTCCGATGAAGGCGCTGACATCCACCAGAGAACCGAAGCCAGTCCGCTCGGCGGCGGTATCGCCGATAGGCCCATGACAGAAGAGGAAGAAGAACTCTACTGGATGGAGCAGGAAGAACTTCGCGGAAGATCAAACTTCGGATCTATCGCGACCAGCGTCGACAGGTTGAACGCGGCGGCAATAGCGAGATCCATGATCTCCGTGAATCTCTCAAAAGACCGTGGCTGAAGTGGCGGTAAAATCGCAGATCCATCGGCGACCAGTTCCGCCCGAGATCGATAGACTTCGAGGAAGCCGGAAAACACCGTTCACCACTTTCGGATCGGAAACCGCATCTCAGACCCAGGGAAGATCAAAATCCGGTCTATGGCGGTCGACGGATCCTAAGTCGCACCTGCAGTCCTTCCAGATCGCAATGGGTAGGTGCAAACTCGGGCGAGCGGGGCGCAGGTCATTGTCTTCTCCGTCGAGCACCTCAAAGGTGCTGCGCTCGAGTGGTTCTCGGCTCAAAGGAACTCCATCGGAAGCTTCCGCCAACTGGCCTCGGCGTTTCTCAAACAGTACTCCATGTTCATGGATAGAGCGTCCGGCGTGGATCTATGGAGTCTAGCTCAGAAGGAAGGCGAGTCGCTCCGCGACTTCATCGCGAAGGTTCAAACTGGTGATGGCCAGAGTAGCGGGCATCAGCGACAATGTCAATCGGCGTACGAGAAAAACTCTCTGGTACAAGTCGAAGTTCGAAAGTGGATACTACTGGAAAAGCGCGGACAATCAGGATACTCTCCACAAGGCAAGACTTCATCATCATGGAAGAAGAGATGAAGCTTCTATCGCGAGAAACGGGACCGCAGAAAACGCGTCGAAGAAACCCTCGTAACGACAAATCGTCCATCACGAAGGGAAGGCGTCCAAAGCGAGCATAACTTCGCCATCAACTTCGGACAAGGCAAAACCTCCGGAAACACCTGGACCAGGAACCAGTACAAGGATAACTCCTACTGCGAGTTCCACGAGACCAGAGTCACTCCACTGCGAACTGCAAGGTTCGGCGCCCGGCTCGCCCAAAAACTCCTCACCGGCGAGCTATCAAAGGTCAAAAGTATAAAGGACTTGCTCCGGACTCCGACCGCCCAAAGACTAACAAAACTGTCTCCGAAGACCAGCGACGAAAACCAATCAGCGGAAGAAGAGCAGGGGCGACCAAAGGAACAACAGCGGTCGAAGGGTAAACATGATCATCGGAGGATCACAGTTCTACCAAGACTCTGTCTCATCGATAAAAGCCTACAGGCGAAAAGCGAGACCAGTTCCAACTGGTTCCCGGACAGCGATGTTCCTAACCACACAATCGCTTCGAGGAACCGAGACCGTCGGAATCGACAAACCTCACTGCGACCCTTTGGTAATCGACCTGGTCATCCAGGATCTCGAAGTCGGCGCATTCGTCGATACTGGAAACGCGGTCAGCGTCATCTTCAGCGACACCCTCTACAGGATGAAGATCCCACTTGGGAAGTCGTCCACTGAGCCAAAACCTTTGGCGGGGTTTTGGTCACTACCATGACCCTCGGAAAAATAAAACTCCGGTCATGGCAAAGGAAGTTACAAAGATCGTCGAGTTTGCAGTAGTCGACAACCCGACCATCTACAAGCGCCATCATAGGAACCCCTTGGATCAACTCCATGAAGGCAGTACCGTCCACATATCACCTGGTATCAAGTTCCGACTCCGGCCGGAACCGCAGCCATCAGGGGTAGTCGAAGCGATCGAGACTCGTTACCTAGCGAGTTCAAACTGCGAAAGATCGGAGCGCCCTGCGGCCAACCCAAAGCGAGCAAAGGAATCACACAACATTCCGAAGACTTCGAAGAAAGATGATCGAATCATCGAACAGGCAGCGATTCAAGGCGGCGACAAAGCCTCTGAATCCACGCCCGTAAGACGGACAGCTCGACCCCGCACACCACTGATCCGACCAGCACGATCGGAGCGGCCCGCGGGGAGTAAAAGCGTCGCGGCAACTATCAGAACTTCTGAGATGGCTTGATCCTCGAAGAGTGCGTAGGCAGCTTCGTCGAAACCAGCGAGTTCAGCTATCCCCTCACCAAAGGGGGGGGATCGTATACTCTATACTCCCACAAAAGCGAAAAATCCATATGTACTTTAACTTCCGAAATTTTTTAATAAAATTCTTTCTATCTTTCATGCTCACTTAAGCATCAGCGGCGGGCGAAAATCATATCTTCAAAGAAGCGAGGCGTCGCAACTTCTTAAAAGATAACAAAACTTCGTATTATCCGCAAAGACAGTCCACCAGCGACTTAAAACTCCGCCCGTCGATTGGCCCCGGGGCGCTCATAAGCGTTCCTCAATACAAAATCGTAGTCAGACCTACAAGGTCCTCTTACATCCGACAAAGGATATCATAGCGCTATATACAAACCCAAAATTTTGGTTTAGCGTCTCGGATAAACTCGAAGATAGCTCGATTCTTTTAACACAAGTCATATAAGCGGCGACTAGTGCGGACTTTAAGCGAAAAGAATCAGGAAGAAATCACTAACAGGCAAAGCGAAAGCCGATCAGTCATCGCACAGCCTCAAAGCTGAGAGTAAACCTAGGTCTTGCCAAACCCAGTCTTGCTGGATCTTGACATCTCACAGACATAGTATGGTTATCACGAGATCCCAAAACATGTCTCTTATAAACACACCTAAAGCGCTCGCTAAAAGTAGCATACGGACCAGCGACGAAAAAGAGTTAGGATCTGAAGTGACTACTCGCATCCTTCCCTCTACACTTGAAAAGTATAAATCAAAACAAAGGCGAAATCTGCAAAATTTTCATATTCATAAAAGCAAAGGCGGCGGGATTCAAAGCCACCAGCGGCCAGTCCCAAAACATAAGAATGCAACCTCCAGCGGTCGCGGGATAAAATTACTAAAAGCGGCCACCACGGCCAAAATTCAATTCACAAAGGAAGTCAGCGTTGAAATCCGGATGCAGAAATCCCAAATGAACTAGCAGGCTGGTCCACTTCCTCATTCCCCTCGAGCATTCCCACCATTCGGCGTTCTCATCGGCTCCGACCTCCACCGTATCCTCGGAAACCTCGATAGGTTCCCATAGTCTCGGACTCTTTCTTCTACGGAGGAACCAAGGACTCAGCATGAGCACACTTTCGGCCATGAAATCCTTCATTTCAGCGATCTCCGAATCGAAGAAATCCGGGTTCGAGACTTGTAAAGATTCTGACCGAACCTCGGCACTCGCGGAAATCACCAACAAACTCTGAGCTTCTTTAAAGCATTGAAACTCAGCAGCAAGCGATTCCGCCCGTCTTGCCACCTCGCTGCGACCATCCTTCTTCCTCTCCTTTCCGCCCGTCACGAGCCGGCGTGAAGCTCAGCTTGCCGCGTTCTGTGCCTTCACCTCTTGGCCGAACGGAAAAGCTCTCGCTACTTCTGTGGTCTTGAAGTTAGCAATCCTGGATTTGCGAGCTTCGAGTCAAGCGCCTCGCTAAACACTCTTAGTCCTGCATAAAACTCAAGATCAGCAAGCATGCTTATATCACAATTGAGCGCAAGGTTAAAGAAGTTGAAGGGCCAAACCTCGTTGACACGTTGGGAGCCCTCGGCAAAACCCGTTGTTTCTCCTCATCCTCCAGCGACTCATCAGTAGTAAACTCGGAGGAAGGCCATCAAAGAGTTGTTAGGTGGAAAACCGCTGGCTCCGCCTTTTTCGTTGGAACAAAACTAGGTTTTCTCCCAGCGGTGAAGGTTTTCGAGCCTTCCCCATCGTCGATTTCCTTCCCCTTACGAGACCTCTGTCTGCGCCTCGGTAGGAACCCGGTAACAGGTTGGCGTCATCTGACGGAACAGGACCTCGGGACCGATAAAGCTTAACGCATCTCGGATCCGTTCGAGTGAAGGATTTCCAGAAAAGCGGCCTTTGGCGAAGAAGATCTCTCTTGGCGAGCGTCACCAGGCAAATCGCGGTAGGGTTGTTCCTACAAAGCGGAAATTTTGTCAACTTCGCACTTCGAAAAAGTGAGATAGACAACAGAGTTTTCGTCATATTACCTCGGTTGAAGTTCCATGCTCGCGGAAATAGATGGAGGCAGCTCTCCTCGACAGACTTCGCCATCTATTTGAACAAAGAAAAGCGCTCCTGCCACGATTTGGGATTGAAGTAGTCCCTGAATCCGGCCATATCCTTCTTAGGCAGCATGGAATAGTAACCGTCACTCCCGTCGGCCGAGTACCCCAAAGACCTTGAAATCATCGGGACCAAGATCAATCCGAGTTAAGTAGCTAGCGATTAATGCGCCAAACCAACTCTCCAGGCAGGAGCTGAGTTGGCTGATCGAAAGTTGGCGGTGAAGCGCACGAACAATGGCACCAGGAATTGGGAACCACATGCGGCGATGCGTAAAAGCCGTAACATGTAAAGAAACCTTGCGGAGGATTCCTTGCACTCGTTACCAGCGGGAATCGAATTTGACTCCTTCGGGAACCTGGTAAAATCTCGAAGAACCTTGAGATATTGGCGAAACCGAGCTTCGGCAAAAGAGCACCAGGCTGCCTCGGAGGCCTCCGAACAGGGATCTCTGGCAGTGTTGGGGCGAACCTACAAGGGCTTCGATATCGCATTCTTCTTTTCCTCCTCGACCGACTCCTCACCTTTACCGTTACATGGGCGGGAGAGTCATCGAGATGAATGGAAAGAAGAGTTTCTCTTTGAGGATCTTGAAGACATTGTTCTTAAAGAGAGAAAGGATTCTTGAGAGAGAGTAAAACCTTGTGATGAAGTAAGAATGAGATTTCTTACTCCATATAAAGGAGGTAAAATCACTATTTACCCGATTTTTGAGCGATTACATCTCAACACCTTCCCACGCGGCTATACGCAAGCTAGGATCCGACAGGGCTCTACGGTTCCTAGCTAGCTGGGGGCTAACTGTTGGGGTCAAAATCGGTCAATGGCGAAATCGTCACCGAAAGTCCTCGAAGAAAAAAGCGGCGATCAAATCCAAGCGGTGCGTCCTCGATAAAACTCACGGAAGGCTCGTCCACTCCCATCTGGCGCCAGCGGCGAGTCCTGGCGCCCATCCATGCGATCGTCTCATGATCTCGGGCAATGACAGCATCTTGGTCCCTTGAAACCCATGTCGGATTGTCGAGATCTACAATGAGTCTTCCGTAAAACCTTCGATTGTTTAAAGATTCATCTTTTAACATATCTAAAACTTCGAACCACATTGCTCTCATCCTCGGCGGCGGAAAATCTGAAGATCTAAGTCCATCTCAAAATCCGATACTCGCGGAATCTCGTTGGAAACAATTATCTCGAGATCTCGACTAGAGACCCTCCCAAAACTTCGAAGATTTCCATGAACAAGCGAGGAAAGATCGAACAAACCCACGGCAAAGGCGGCCTGGCACCAACGCGGCGGGCGGAGGCGCCAGCGGCACCGGCCTGGCGGCGGCAGGGGCGGGCTGGCTAAGCGCCGGCGGCACCCGCTGGCGCCGGCGGCACAGCGGGCCAGCGGGCCTTGCCGGCGGCCAGCGGCACAGCCTGGCGCCGGCACCAAACCTGGCGCGGCGGCACCGGCGACTGGCGCCCGGCACGCAGCGGGCTGGCTGGCCTGGCCGGCGCAGCGGGCGGGCTGGCTGGCGCCCGGCGGCACAGCGGGGCAGGCGGCTGGCGCCCGGCGGGGCCAGGCTGGCCTGGCGCGGCACCGCCTGGCGCCGGCGGCACCGGCCTGGCGCCGGCACCGTCGCCTGGCGTGGCGTCGGTCCACGGCCCTCGTCGGTCGTTCTATCGTGCCGGTTCGATCCCATCTTGACTTGTTGGATCAATCTACGCAAGTTTGGTATGATCCGCGGTTACTCTAGAAGCGTCACTTCCTCGACTAAACAAGGAATTGAGGTTCCCGGGCTACGAAACCTTCAAAGACTGTCCTTCGAAGTAAAAGCGCCTAAGCGGCCAGCGTGGCCAAAGCGGCCGCGTCACGATTTTCGAAAGGAAGGATAACTATGACGGTTTATCTTTATCCTCACATAAGAGATAAATGTCAAGTTTCCAGAAGATAAATATCAAGTTTCCAGAAGATAAATGTCAAGATTTCCGAAGATAAATGTCAAGTTTCCCGATAAACACAAAGATGGACGAAAATGGAAAAAGCCCGACTCAGCCCGCGAGAAGATAGACCGTCATAGGAGGAGTATATAAGGAGAGCTTTGAGCAAAGCAAAAGATTACAAATTTTCGAGCATTTAGCACTTAGAGCGACTTAGCATTCTTTTCTGTTTTCACTAGCGAGCTGCGACTCAACTAGGATAGACTTAGGCGATCAGACTAGCGGACTTTCGACAGCTCTTATAGCTTACTTCTCACCTGTTGTTCACGCTCAAAACGCGAATTCAGAAATAAGATCTTTTTCCGCTCAACTTTTACGATTTCTATTTTTGCAACTTCTACTTTATTTGATCGTTTCGTGTGCGGCCCAGCAGATATCCGGGACCTTCAAGGAAGATCGGGTTAACTCGGTTTTCCTCCACAAATCTTTATCAGAAATTGACGGTGCGAATTTCGGTTCCCACAATACTCCTTCTCTTAGGTCGGTTTTCCTCCTCTCGGGCCGGATTTGTCGCGGGCTTTTCCATATTTCCTTCATGATTATCTTCGGAAATTTAACATTTATCTTCGCGAAAACTTGACATTTATCCCTTTCCGCGAATAAACCGTCATCCTTATCTTCGGGCTCAAGTTCCTTAGGACCGTAAGTGGGCCGTCGTCGCAAATTCGGACCCCTTTTGGGCCGTATTGAGACTTAAGCGTTTTTTACTTGCGAAGTGTCCGTTGGCGTAGGCACGATCCTTCTAACGGAACCTTGTCTCTTCGTTCAGCCGAGGTGGTTGATGTTGAATTAATTGTAACCCGTCCTATCACGAAGAGTGGAAAACCGTTTGAGAGATCCAACCTATCCAATTTCCCGAAAGCTTTTGAGGATATTTCTGGACGGAAAGTTGGTGTTATATCCGTGGACCTGGGGATCGAGTTACGGAAGCTTTGAAGGAGGACACATAGTCACGGGACAAGATTGGGTTTAGGAACAATCGTCGACAGGTTACCCGTGCTCGCTGGGCGAGTCCTCCCGTACCTTGGCCGAGCTCGCCTGGCGAGCTGACCTACGTTATGGTCGAGCTCGCCGGGCGAGCAGTCCCATGTCATGGTCGAGCTCGCCGGCGAGCTGGCCTGTGTTCGCCGGGTGAGATCGCCTTCGTCTCAGCCGAGCTCGCCGGCGAGCTGGCCTGTGTTCGCCCGGCGAGCTCGCCTTCGTCTCAGCCGAGCTCGCCGGTGAGCTGGCCCGTGCTCGCCGGGCGAGCTCGCCTTCGTCTTGGCCGAGCTCGCCGGCGAGCTGGCCCGTGCTCGGGCGAGCTTCGCCTTCGTTCAGCCGAGCTTCGCCGGCGAGCTGGCCGATGCTTCGCCGGCGAGCTCACCTTTCTTAGCCGTCCGCCCGGCGGTAGCCCGTGCTCGCCGGGCGAGCTAGCCTTCGTCATGGCGAGCTTCGCCCGGCTGGCCCGTGCTCGCGGGCGAGCTGGCCGTCTTTCGCCAGCGAGCTTCGCCGTTCAACCAAGCTTCGCCCGGCGAGCTGGCCCATGCTCGCCGGGCGACCTACGCCTATACCGGTCGAGCTTCGCCCGGCGAGCTGGCCCGTGCTCGCCGGACGAGCTCGCCCTTGTCATGGGTGAGCTCGCCGGCGAGCGGGCCCGTGATCGCCGGGCGAGCTCCCCTTTGTCATGGGCGAGCTCTCCCTTGTTTCGGGTGAGCTCGCCGGCGAGCTGGCCAATGCTCGCAGGGCGAGCTGATCCGTGCTTCGGTCATGCTCGCCGGCGAGTAGACCCGTACTCGTCGGGTGATCCGTTTCGGTTATTCGTCTTCTCGGTTTTTCGAAGTTTTGACCAAGATTTGGTTTTTCCGAGGGTTTTCAGGTATTAATTCCGTCGTGACCGATTTTTACCCCACCAGTTAGCCCCCCACCTAGCCAGGTTCCGTGGCGTTTTGAGATAGGTCCTAGCTCGCGGTATAGCTCGTGAGGAAGGTGTAAAGAAGTAATCGTTTGCCGAAAACTGGGCGTAAATAGTAAATCTCTTTAATAGCTTTATATAGGCTGAGTAAGTTTTTTGATCATTCCAAACTTACTTCTCACTAGAATTTACTTCAAAGATAAGCATCTCCTTCTTCTTTCTCTCCTTGCCTCCTTTTTTTTTTAAAAAAAGAAAGATGTCTTCAAGCAAAGGTTCTTCAAAGAGGCACTCTTCCTCTCATTCGTTCTTGGACGATTCTTCTACTAACGAGGTGATCGGCTCGGAGGAAGAGTTTGGAGTCGATGAAGACGCAAAGGATGCATACTACAAAGCTCTTTGTGGCTCGCTCTTGTGGGAACCAAAATTTGCACTGTCAAATTAAGTCGATTTGGAGGAAAGCCAAGTGCACCAAGCCTTCTCTGAAGGTCCCGGTTATCCGTTGGGCCACACACGACAATCGATGCGACAAAGAGAATAAGAAAAGCGGAATGAAAATCGTAAGAAAAATAATAGAAAAAGATCTTATTTCCGAATTCGCGTTTGAGCGTGAACAACAGGTAAAGAAATCGGCTACAAGAGCTGTCGAAAAGTCCGCTAGTCCGGCCGCCTAAATCTAACCTAGTTGAGTCGCGGCTCGCTAGTGAAAACAGAAAAGAAATGCTGAATTTGCTCTAAGTGCTAAATTGCTCTGGAAATTTTGTGATGATTTGCTCCTCGCCCAAAGCTCTCCTTATATACTCCTCTTAAGACGGTCTATCTTCCTTCGGGCTGAATCGGGCTTTTTCCATTTTCGTAAGTCTTCGTGTTTATCGGGAAACTTGACATTTATCTTCGGAAAACTTGACATTTATCTTCTGGAAACTTGATATTTATCTTTTGGAAACTTGACATTTATCTCTTATGTGAGGATAAGGATAAACCGTCATAGTTATCCTTCCTTTTCGGAAAATCGTAAGTGGGCCGTTTTGGACAAGTCGGGATTTTTAGGCGTTTTTACGGTTTTTCGAGAAAATAGTCTTCGAAGGTTTCGGCATTTCCGAAGGAATCCCAATTCCTTGTATAGTCCAGATTATTGGTGTTTAGAATAACCGTTATCGTTTTATACGATGAATCGAAATCCATTCATCATTCGAATCTTTTATGCTCTTCCGAGATTTCTCGAGTATCGGGATCGAGATGGACTTGGATAACTTCCCGTCTTCGAGGGTTTGAGTAATGAGGCTTCGAACTTAGATTTTAAAATTTGAACTTTGTTAAACAATCGAAAAGGCTTTGCGGAAGAATCGTCGTGTTTCTCGAACAATTCGAACATGGGTTTAAGGGACCAAGATGTTGCCGTTGCCGAGATCACGGAGCGACTGCGCGGAGGTATAAGGACCCTTGCGCCCGTATGGCGGAGACGACGGGCCTGCGCGCGCCAGGCGGAGGGCGAGCCTGTCGCGGCCCGCGCCGGTGCCAGGCGCTCTGCCGCCGGTGCCAAGCGGGCGTGGTCAGATCTGCGCGGCGCCAACCTTCGCCGTGCCGTGCCAGCGTCCGCCGATGCTGCTGTTGCTTCGCCGTCGATCCCGGGGCTCACAGTCCGTTTATGCCTTCCATAAGTTCGTCGGTGGCGACCCGTTTCTCGGTTTCGATCGTCACTTAGTTTTCTTCGAGGACTTTCGGTGGCGATTTCGTCGTTGACCGATTTTGACCCAACAGTTAGCCCCAGCCAGCTAGGAACCGTAGTGCCTTCGGGCCCTAGTTTGCGGTATAGCCGTATGGGATGGTGTAGAGGCGTGTCGTTTGCGAAAGTCGGGGTAAATAGTGATTTTACCTCCTTTATAAGGATGGAGTAAGAAATCTCATTCATTCTTACTTCATCATAAAAATTCATCTCTCAAGAATCCTTTCTCTCTTCTTTTTTTTTAAGAACAATGTCTTCAAGATCCTCCAAGAAATTCTTCTTCCCATTCATCCTCGGATGACTCTCACCATGTGATGAATCCGAAGCAAGAAGAGTTAGTTGATGAGGAGGAAGAGCGTATTACCGAGCTCTTGTGGGCTCGGCTCCACTTCTGCCAGATGTCCCTGTTCGAAGAGACCTTTGAGGCTGCGGGTGCTTCCTTCGCGAGCTTGGTTTCCGTAAATATCTCAGGATTCTTTGGGATTTTTACCAGATTCTGATGGAGTTAAATTCAATTCCTACGGCAATGAGAGTCGCGAGGAATCCTCGGAAGGTTTCTTTACATGCTCTGAGGCCTTCCTTACGTACTGCATGTGGTTCCCGATCCCGGTACCATTGTTCGATGTAACCATTAAAACTTCGATCAACCAGCTCAGTGTTTCTGCCTTAGAGAGTTGGCTTGGCGTGTTGATAGCAAGTTATGAGCTCGGGATCGATCTTAGTCCCTGATTTCGAAGGTCTTTGGAGCACTTTCGGCCAGCGGGGCGATGGTTACTACACCATGGTGCCAAAGAAGGATATGACCATAATTCAGGGGACTACTTGAACCTTAAGTTGTGGCAGGGCGTTTTTCTATGTCGAATAGATGGTGAGTTCGTCGAGGAGAGCTGCCTCCATCTATTTCATATGGAACTTCAACCGAGTAATATGATAAAACTTGTTGTCTATTTCACCATTCGGAAGTCGTGTTTTAGTGAAAAGTTTAGCTTGTAGTGAACGGATTGTTGTGCATACGCATGGTGATCTTTTGTCAAGAGGATCTCCTTCGGCAAAAGCCGTTTTCTGGAATTCCTTCACCCTTGGGCGGATTGAGGCGGAAAGGCTTTACGGTCGAGACCCTTTCCGACATGCGATGCCGAACCGGTTATCGAAGCTCCTACTCGAGTGAGCGAGATCTCGTAAAGGGAAAGAAATGGTGGGGAAGGTTGGAAGACCCTTCACCGTTGGGGAAAACCAGTTTCGTTCCACGGAAAAGCGAACCAGCGATTTTCCACTCCCAAACAATTTCTTTGGCGGCCTTCCTCGGAGTTAGTTACTGGCAGTAGCTGGAGGATGAGGAAACAGCGGGTTTTACGAGGGTTCCAGGGGATCAACGAGGTTTTGCCTTGAACTTCTTAACGTATTTTTGAATCTGTATATATGTATATTTATTGATCTTGAATTTATGCAGGGACTAAGAGTGTTTGGCGATGCGCTTGACTAAAGTTTCCGCAAATCTAGGATTGCTAATTTCAAGACCAAAGAAGGCGAGAGCTCTTCGATTCGACAAGAGGTAGAAGCAAAGCGAAGCAAGCTGAGCTTCATGCTCGAGCCCTTGTTGGCGGAAAGGAGAGGAAGGAGGATGGTGCCGAGGTGGTGAGACGGGCGGAATCGTTTGCTGCTGAGTTTCAATGTTTCAAAGATGCTCAGGAGTTTGTTGGCGATTTCCGCGAGTGCGAGGCTTCGGTCGTAAATCTTTACAAGTCTCAGAACCGGTTTCTCCTTTCATTCGAGATTGCTGAGATGAAGGATTTCATGGCGAGTGTGCTCATGCTGAATCCTTGGTTCCTCAGTCGAAGAAAGAGTCCGGAGACTATGGGAGCTATCGAGGTTTCGAGGATACGGTGGAGGCGGAGCTGATGAGAACGCCGAGGGTGGCGAAACGCCAAGGTGTGAGCGAGGAAGTGGACCAGCCTGCGGGTTCATTCGGGATTTCCGTGTCTGGATTTCTCGATGTTGACTTTCTTTGTGAGTTGTATGTTTGGCGTGTGTGGCGTTTTAGGAAGTTTATTCTGCGACCGTTGGAGGTTGCATTCTTATGTTTTAGGACTGGCGTTGGTGGCTTAGAATCCTGCCGTTTTGCGGCCTTATGAATATATAATAATTTGCGAGATTTAGTCTTTTGTTTTGATTTATAATTTTGTCAAGTGTAGAGGAAAGAATGTGAGTAGTCGCCATTATCCTAACTCTTTTTGTCGCTTGGTCCGTATGCTACTTTTAGCGGCGTTTTAGGTGTAGCGATAAGAGACATGTTTTGGGATCATTATCGATACTATGTCTGTGAGATGTCAAGATCCAGCAAGACTGGGTTTAGGGCAAGACCTAGGCTTACTCTCAGCTTTAAGGCTGTGCGATGACTGATCGGCTTCGTTTTGCCTGTTAGTGATTTCTTCCTGATTCTTTTCGTTTAAAGTCGCGACTAGTCGCCGGCTTATATGACTTGTGTTAAAAGAATCGAGCTATCTTCGGAGATTATCGAGGCGCTAAACCAAAATTTTGGGTTTCTTGTATATATGATATCCTTGTCGGATGTAAGAGGACCTTATAGGTCTGACTACGAGTTTGTATTGAGTGAAGCGTTTGTGTCGTCCGTCGGGGCCAATCGGCGGCGTAAGTTATTTTAAGTCGCGGTGGACTGTTTTAGCGGATGATCGAGTTTTGTTATCTTTTTCAGAACTTGCGGCGTCTCGCGTTTCTTTTGAAGATATGATTTTGTTTTCGAAGTGTTTCACGTTTTATATTAAGTGAGCATAAAAATAGATAGAAAGATTTTTATTGAAAAATTTGAAAAATTCGAGTACATGTGCGGATATTTGGCGTTTTTGTGGGAGTATAGGAGTATCGTACCGACTCCCCTTTTGGTGAGGGGATAGCTGAACTCGCCGGGTTTCAATGAGCTGCCTCATACCTCTTTGAGGATCAAGCCATCTCGTAGTTCGATAGTTGCTGCAGACGTTTTACTCCCGTGCGTCGCCGTTCGATCGTGCTAGTCGGATCGGTGGTTTGTCGCGGTCGAGCTGTCTGCTTTTACGGCGATGGACTAAGAGACTTTGTCTGTCTTGAATCATTGCCTGTTGGATGATTCGGATCATCTTTTTGAGTCTTCGGTGAGTCTCGCTGGACTACCCAGTTACTGCGGTTCGGTTGGAGTTGGAAATTTGATGCGAGGTGATATGTGGGCGGTACTTCCTTCATGGAGTTGATCAAAAGGTTCCCATGATGGCATTGTAGATGGCGGGTTGTCGACTACTGTGAACTTCGGCGATCTTTGTGACTTCCGCCATGGGGAGCTTAATTCTCGAGGGTCTTGGAGGTGGCGCCTAAACCCAGTCAAAGGTTTTGGCTCGGGGCGACTTCCCAAGTGGGATCTTCATTCTGTAGAGGTGTCGCAGAAAATGGCGTTGACCGTACTTCTGTGTATCGGCGAGGATGCGGCCGACCGAGATCTGGATTACCAGTCGATAACCAAAGGATCATAATGAGGTTTGTCGATTCCGACAGTTTCCTGTTCCTCGAAAGCGATCGTGTGGTTGGGAATATCGCTATCTGGAAGCCAGTTGGAACTTCGTCTCGGCTTTTCGTAGGCTTTTATCGGCGAGACAGAGTCTTGGTAGAACTGCGATCCTCCGATGATCATATTTACCCTCGGCGACTCTGTTGTTCCCTTGGTCGTCTGTCTCCTTCAGCGCTTTTCACCCGATTGATTTTGGTCGCGCGGTCCTCGAGACAGTTTTGTTAATCTTTGGGCGGTCGGACTCCAGGAGCAAGTCCTTTATACTCTTGACCTTTGACAGTTCGCGGCGAGGAGCTTTCGGCGAGCCTGGCGCCGAGAACCTGCAGTTAGCGGTGGAGTGACCTCTGGTTTCGTGGAACTCGCGGTAGGAATTATCCTTGTACTGGTTCCTGGTCAGGTGTTTCGAAGGTTTGCCTTTCTCGAGTTGATGGCGTAGTTATGCTCGCCTTGGCGTCTTCCCTTCGTGATGGGCGTACTTGTCGTTACGAGAGGGTTTCTTCTTTGAGGGCGTTTTACGTGGTCCATGCTGCGGCAGGACTCTCATCTCTTCCTCCATGGCGATGAAGTCCGTTGCCCTTGGAGGTATCCTGGATCGTCCGTGGTTTCTCCAGAAATATCCACTTCGGAACTTTGACTTGTACGGAGAGTTTTTCTCGAGCGTCGATTGCGACTTTGTCGCTGATACCGTCACTCTGGCCATCAGCTTGAACCTTTTCATGAAGTCACGAAGTGATTCGTATTCCTTTGAGCCAGACTCCACAAGTCCACGTCGGAGTCTCTCTGTCCATGAACATGGAGTACTGTTTGAAAATGCCGATGCTAGTTGGCGGAAACTTCCGATGGAGTTTCTTTTGTCAGCGTTGAGTCGCCATATCAGACCCGGTGTGTGGTTCGCGAGTGAGATAGATCCGTACCTCCCCCTCCTTAGCTCAAACTGTAGGAACCGAAATTCGCCTGTCAAATTAAGTCGATTTGGAGGAAAGCCAAGTGAACCAAGCCTTCCACGAAGGTCCTGGTTATCCCAGGCCACACGACACAATCATGCGACAAAGAGAATAAGAAAAATGGAATGAAAATCGTAAGAAAAATAATAGAAAAAGAGATCTTATTTCGAATTCGTTTGGCGTGAACAACAGGTAAAGAAATCGGCTACAAGAGCTGTCGAAAAGTTTGCTGGTCCGGCGCTAAATCTAACCTAGTTGAGTGGCAGCTCGTAGTGAAAACAGAAAAAATGCTGAATTTGCTCTAAGTGCTAAATTGCTCTGGAAATTTTGTGATGATTTGCTCCTCGCCCAAAGCTCTCCTTATATACTCCTCTTAAGACGGTCTATCTTCCTTCGGGCTGAATCGGGCTTTTCCATTTTCGTCCGTCTTCGTGTTTATAGGAAACTTGACATTTATCTTGAGGAAAACTTGACATTTATCTTCTGGAAACTTGATATTTATCTTTTGGAAACTTGACATTTATCTCTTATGTGAGGATAAGGATAAACCGTCATAGTTATCCTTCCTTTCGGAAAATCGTAAGTGGGCGTTTTGTCACGTCGGGCTTTTAAGCGTTTTCGGTTTTGAAAAATAGTCTTGAAGGTTTGGCATTTCGAAGGAATCCCAATTCCTCGTATAGTCGAGATGATTGGTGTTTAGAATAACCGTGATCGTTTTATCACGATAAATCGAAATCCATTCATCATTCGAACCTTTATGGTCTTCAAGATTTCTCGTATCGAGATCGAGATGGACTTGGATTCGTAAACTTCCGTCTTCGAGGGTTTGAGTAATGAGGCTTGAACTTAGATTTTAAAATATGAACTTTGTTAAACAATCGAAAGCTGCGGAAGAATCGTCGTGTTTCTCGAACAATTCGAACATGGGTTTAAGGGACCAAGATGTTGCCGTTGCCGAGATCAAGACGACTGCGGACGGGCAGGACCCTTGCCGCCCGGCCGGCGAGGACAGACGGGCCTGCCGCGGCGACGAAGGGCGAGCCTGCCGCCGGCCCACGCCCGGCGGCGCTGGCGTGGTCGATCTGCCGCCGGCATGGCCTCGCCGCGGCCCAGGTGCGGCGTGGTCGGTCTGCCGCATGGCGCCTTTCCTCCGTGCCGTGTCAGCGTCGCTGATGCGCTGTTGCTCGCCGCCGTCGATCCGGGCTCCGCGGTCGTTTGTGCCTTCCGTAAGTTTGTCGGTGGCGACCGTTTCGCTTCGATCGTCACTTAGTTTTCTTCCGAGGACTTTCGGGTGACGATTTCGTCGTTGACCGATTTTGACCCCAACAGCTCTCTTCTCTGCAAGACATCCCGATCCCCAGGAGGCCTGTGAGGCCTCCAAATGCGCCTCTTACGCCGAGCATGGTTTCTCCCCGCTACCTTGCTACTATTCGGAAGTTTTACCAGGTCCCAGCGAAGTCGTGTTCGGATCAGTGGTAATGAGGCGGGAATCCACCGGAAGGTTTCTTCACTTGCTATGAAGCCTTTCTGTCGTACTGCCGCATGTGGTTCCCGATCCCCGGTACCATTGTTCGCCCGCTTCACCGCTTCGAGCTTTCGATCAGTCAGCTGAACTTTCCGACTTTACAGCATTGGCTCAGAGTGTTGATCGCGAGTTACGAGTTAGGGATGGACCTTAACCGTGACTTCGAGGGTCTTTGGGCTCACGAGGCCAACGGGAATTGAAGGCTCGTTCCGCATGGCACCAAAGAAAAACATGGCTGTAATCCAGGGGCACACTTTGCACCCCAAGGAATGGTTTGAGCGCTTTTTCTTTGTTCGAAAAGATGGAGAATCCGTCGAGGAGAGCTATCTCCACCTATTCCGCCGGGAATGGAGCTTCAAACGCGGTAATTCGGCCGGTGACGTTTTTATGCGACGATGGTTTTTGATTTTTTTTTTATATCTTGCAGTGAACAGGATCCTTCCGCCAACCCTGCCGATCTCTTCGCCAAGCGTGATCTCCTCCGCAGCAGACCGTTCTTCTGGAATTCCTTCACCGTTGAACCGATTCGAAGTGCGACGGAGCTCCATCGATCTCGAGCCGTCTCCCAGCCCCTTGATGTTCCGTATGACGAGGAACCGGTCGCTGATGTCTTGCCTACTCAGGGGCGGAGAAACAAGTCTCGGAAAGGAAAAGGAGTTGCTTCTGAGACCGTTTCGGGAGATCCGCCGCTGCCAGGATGGAAACCTAGTTTCACTCCAGGGGAAAAGAAGGAGCGGAGGTTCCCCTTCCTAGTGATTTTTTCGCAGACCTCCCTCCCGGTTTTACTACTCACGAGTCGCTGAACGAAGAGTCGAGGCGAAATGTGGTCGCTGAAGGCTCTCGTTTAATCAACGAGGTTTATCCTTTGAACCTTGGTATGAATTTTGGTATATATATGCACATATATATATATTTTTTAATGATAAGTTCATGCAGGGAATGAGGGTGTTTAATGCGGCGTTCGACGGGAGTTTCCGGGAGTCGCGCATCTCTCACTTTAAAGCCGAGGAGGCTGAGAGGGAACTCTTTCGGTTTAAGAAGGAGGTCGAGGAGCAGAGCCAGAGACAGGCTGAGCTCCATTCTCGGGCCCTTGTTCGTGCGGAGAGGAAAGGAAGGAGGACGATTGTTGCCGAGATGTATCGGAGGGCCGCTTTGTTTGCCACCGAATTCGAGAGTTTTAAGGACGCTCAGGAATTCGTAGGTACTGCATTCATGGCATTGATCCAGGGGGTTCCCATGATGACGTTATAGATGGCGGGAGTGTTGACTACCATGAAGTCGACAATTTTCGTCACATCTTTTGCCATCACGGGAAGTTTGATGGATCCGAGGGTCATTGACATTGTACCCGAGAAACCTGTGAGAGGTTTTGGTTCCGGGACGACTTCGCCGAGTTCGATACTCATTCTCCGAAGTGTATCACGGTAGATGACATTGACCGTGATTCCAGTGTCGACAAGGATCCTAGCGACTTCGAGGTCTCGGATCACCAAATCGATGACTAGCGGGTCGTATTGCGGTTTGTCGATGCCGATGGTTTCATGCTCTTCGAAGGTGATCGTATCGTTTGGCATGTCATTAGTCGGGGACCGATTTTCCCAGTTAGAGCTCGTTTCAGCCTTCCGTCCGTAAGCCTTGATCGAAGAGACCGAATCGTGATACAATTGCGATCCTCCTATGATCATGTTGACCCTTCGACGGTTGTTGTTGTTTCCTTGGTTGTCTTGTCTTCTTCCGCGTTTCTCGCCCGACTGATTTTCGCGTGCGTCCCTTTCGGGAGACTCTTTGTCAGTTTTGGGAGGCCGATTGGAATCCAAGACAAGATCTTTTATGCTCGTAACCTTCGAGAGTTCGCCGGCGAGGAGTTTCGCGGCGAGCCTCGCACCGAGAACCTTGCAGTTCGTAGTAGAATGTCCTCTGGTCTGGTGGAAATAGCAGTAGGTGTAAGACCCGATCCTGGCCTCTCAGGCCAGCGGTCGATGCCTCACGTCGCTCGGTCCATACCCTGACCGAACCTCTAAAAATTTAGCCCTTTATTTAAAACATCGCCCATAGGCGAGGGCTAACTCAGATCCTAGCTCAAGACTACCTTAGTCATTTCCTAGCTTAGATCATTTCAACTTATGCACAGCGGAATAATATCTACAAAACCATTGGTCTAAAACTAATCTAACACTTGTCTGGTCAGATCACCTCAGCTACTGGTCAGTAAACACATCTGCCAGCTAGCTCCAAGGTCGATCCTGAACCTAGACCAAGTCATACCAAATCCGAGGTTCCATTCACCTAACCATTATATCTAGATCTATGCAACATTGATAGATCATACCTTTGCCACATCCACTGAGCTTGTTAGCTCATTGTCCCAGCTGACTTAGCTGTTTAGCTAGCTCATCCAGCTAGCTGAGCTGAACCACTTCACTTGAGGTTCACCACTCTCTTCCAGCCGATCGAGCTGTGAGGTAGCTTTGCCCAGCTCCCTGTCCACTCGTCCAACTCCCTTATACGTGCATAAACTCTTCCCTTGGGTACTTAGTCATTCAGCCAACCATCCCCACAGACTAAGTACCTACGGAAAGTCTTCAGCTCATCAATGATGATTGTAGATCTTGTGTCATCCTTTATGAGGGACGACCATACTCCTATTGATCACACTTCCATCAATCCTTATCATATAATTCCAGTAATGATAAGATACATTCAATGGTCGTGCCTCTCTTCCATTCCATGGAACTCCCATGGAACCAGTTTCTGCACTGCATCCACCTTTGAGGCTGTGTTGGCCTTTGGGAGTGGAGTCTGGCCTTCTCCCTTCTCCTCTGACCATTTGCGTGTGTTCCCAGGACACAGAGGAAGCCGTAGATGTGTTCATCCATGATCAAACACCACCCAAAGGTCGTGCATCACTTCCCCCTTCAGTGTCCAAGAAACTGCCTTTCTACACACATCTGCCTTCAAGGCTGTCTCAGCCCTTAGAAGTTAGATCCGGCCTCCTATCTTCTCTCCAGGATATTTGCGTGTCTTCTATGGATGTAGAGGAAGCCCATGGCGTGGCAAACAACAATCAAAACTCACCAGAGGGTCGTTCATAACCCTCCCCATGATTGCCCACCAAAACTGCCTCTTTGCTACCTTTGACTGCATCTCTGTCTTGGATTGTTGAATCCGACTATCTCCATGTTTTTCTCTGGTTTTGCTTTGTGTTTCAGGGTGTAAAATGAATGCCTGGCGTGCCTGTAAAGGCACGGACCTGCCCTCTTTTTATAGAAGAAGGAATGGTTACTTCTAACCATTGCATCCCTTCGGTTTCATTTCTGGCCATTGATTTCATCAATGGTCCAGATCACACCCATTCGCCTATGGCAGTTATCTGGACGTCCTGGGCTTGTACAACCACTCATGGGCATGTCCAATACAACCCCAAACCGAATGCCAAGCCACTGGCCCAACCCGAGAGCCCACCGTCCCATATGGGTTGCCCGCCGATGGGACCGGGCCCAACTGTCCGAGACCCGAACACTCAGTCAAGCTGAGTTGAGCTGATCCCCAGCTGACCCAGCTGAGTGAGCTAGTCCATCCAGCTCAGGGAGCTGACACACTCTACTTGAGCTCCAAGTGAGCTCCGTCCAGCTGGTCGAGCTTCTTGCTCGCATCCCCCAGCTGTGAATCACTTTGTACAGCTTGATATCTTTATCTTATTTAATCCCTCTAAGTCAATTGGTCTATTTCCAGACCTAGACTTGGTTCTCCCATGATCCATTCTGATCATGCACCACATCACAGCTTCACCTAGCTGGTCGAGCTTCGCCCAGACCTCGTCCAGCTACCGAACCACTCAACCAACTCCTTTAAGCTTGCCTCCATCCTATTTTGGTTAAGTCTCAGCTGTCTGATTCCCTTAACCACGTTTTTGGATCATGACATGCTTGCCTTTAGGTCACATGACCTGACTGGTGCGTCTCCTCGCACAATGGTCCATCCGGACGATCCTATCCAGGATCGGGGACATGACAAGTCTCCCCCACTTGATAAGGATTGTCCTCGAATCCAGTGGTGCTGACATCTTGTCTCATTGACAAAATGTTCCAACTGATCTTTGTGCATCCGGAACATGGAGCATCCTCGATTGGTTATTTCTAACCAATTCGTTGCATCTTTCTCCTTGTTCCTTCTCACTGATCACATCTTTGATCAACATATGAACATGTCTCCCCCACTTGGTCTTTTCTGCCTTCTGAACATGGCACCATCGCAGACCGGTGTCACCAGACCGAACTTTCTAGGTTGCGGTCTTAGTATTCACCAAGTCTATTCTTCTCTGACCCTAGTCCACGACTAGATCATATTCAGTCCATACGAATTTACTGCATACCCGAGTCTTAGTAGATTTACCCAATCTCCAAGCCACTCGATGTATCAGTCAAGTCCTAATGAACTCGTTCCAATCTTTAGGCCGCTCGTTGTACCACGAGTCCTAACAGATTATTCTGTTTCTTTATGTCCTTTACAGACATCAAGGGTTCATGATCCCAGCCACATCGTACTGGATCATCCCTTAACCGACCATAGCCTTTTCCAGCTTGGCCACATTGCGATCTTAGTCTCTGCTAGAAAACCGCTTGACTTCTGTCCATTACCAGACATTGTCATACTTTGATCCTCGTCCACTCATGGACTTGATCACATTCAGTCCTGCTCCACTCCGGGACTCGACCATCACATTCCAACCATAGGTCCATCTCCGACTAGGTTGTGCTGCGACCCTCGTCCTTCACTTGACTTGAACTCAGCCATTTCGGCTGGTGCCATACGATACGGACTTTTGGACCTTGGGACCGTTCGGTTCTAGTTCGATCATGAGCGGGTCAGCCCTGTCGGGGCACACCCTGCAGCGCCGAAACACATCCTTGAACTTCTGAACCAGCGAATCCCGTCCGGGCAACCACCCCTTCGACCTCCTTAGTGTAAATGTTAGCCAACCAGGCCTCGAACCATTCCCCAGCATCTTGTCCACCAGGACCGCTGAGACCACTAAGCATCCAGAGATCGGACAAATATCAAGGAACCTGATCGGGGTCCACACCCACTCTCAAACTGCACCGCACGGTGGCAGTCTAAGGTGGCCGATTCTGTCCTAACCATTACCTTGGAACCTGATCGGGGTCCACACCCACTCTCAAACTGCACCCTTCGGTGATAGTCTAAGGTAGCCCGATTCTTTCCAAGCCAATCCATGCCCAAGATCACTTCATGATTCTTGAGGCATACCACAAACAGATCCACGGGGGCCCTTCCTTGGATCATTACTGGGATGTCCCTAACCAGGCCTATGAATGCTTTACTCGGCCTCTGGCTGCACTCACTATACCGGGATCATCCCTTCCCCAATATAAACAATCCTTTCGAACATATCTGGACTCACAAGCGGTGTGTAGCTCGATATCGAAAATCGAGTGTTTCCACACCACCAATCATTAAGTACTTAGATGAGTAGGATATCGGTTTGATCACACATTTGGAAAACGTCCCATACCATTCTCCAAGGTGTCACACTTCTGTGAACGTCCCATACCATTCACAAGAGTGTTTATAATATACCTCAATCCACATCATACTAAGATATTTAACATCGTGCTTCCAATTCCTCTTGGAATTGATCAATTCTATTCATTCAATCTTAAGGAATCCTACCTTGGTTTACACAGAGTCCCAGCTGATCCATCTGATCACAAGCCCACTCATGTACTAGCCAGGTAGCGTCTCCCTTAGACCAACATGAAACACATATGCTCACTTGTTTTGAGCGGCCACCAAGGAAAACACTAACCCCAAGAGAGTGCTGCGTTTCTTTTCAACCTAAGCCACTCTCTGGTCCATGTTAATTCCCTGGTCCAGGTCGTCCATACAAATATCTTGCATTCGTCCATCATCCAATCCGTCTATTACTTCCAAATAACTAGATAACTAACCTTTCTGTTTTCAGGGTCTTGCCCTTGGAGAGTGCATCTTGGCTAAGCCAGCTCATCTTGGAACTTCTCCGTTCACAAGCATGAAACCCAACCTAACCTCAACTCCCACTTGGCTCACCACAGCTAAGGTTCCAAGTCATCTCGGTTTCGAAATAATTTGGTTTGGAACTCAACATCTTTGAGCACCGTCCTTAACAGGATCAAGCATGCTCTGATACCAACTTGTAAGACCCGATCCTGGCCTCTCAGGCCAGCGGTCGATGCCTCACGTCGCTCGGTCCATACCCTGACCGAACCTCTAAAAATTTTGCCCTTTATTTAAAACATAAGCCCATAGCGAGCTAACTCAGATCCTAGCTCAAGACTACCTTAGTCATTTCCTAGCTTAGATCATTTCAACTTATGCACAGCGGAATAATATCTACAAAACCATTGGTCTAAAACCAATCTAACACTTGTCTGGTCAGATCACCTCAGCTCTGGTCGAAACACATCGCCAGCTAGCTCCAAGGTCGATCCTGAACCTAGACCAAGTCATACCAAATCCGAGGTTCCATTCACTAACCATTCTATCTAGATCTATGCAACATTGATAGATCATACCTTTGCCACATCCACTGAGCTTGTTAGCTCATTGTCCCGGTGACTTAGCTGTTTAGCTAGCTCATCCAGCTAGCTGAGCTTCCACTTCAGGGTTCACCACTCTCTTCCAGCCGATCGAGCTGTGAGGTAGCTTTGCCCAGCTCCCGTCCACTCGTCCAACTCCCTTATACCTGCATAAACTCTTCCCTTGGGTACTTAGTCATTCAGCCAACCATCCCCACGGACTAAGTACCTCACGGAAGTCTTCAGCTCATCAATGATGATTGTAGATCTTGTGTCATCCTTTATGAGGGACGACCATACTCCTATTGATCACACTTCCATCAATCCTTATCATATAATTCCAGTAATGATAAGATACATTCAATGGTCGTGCCTCTCTTCCATTCCATGGAACTCCCATGGAACCAGTTTCTGCTGCATCCACCTTTGAGGCTGTGTTGGCCTTTGGGAGTGGAGTCTGGCCTTCTCCCTTCTCCTCTGACCATTTTCGTGTGTTCCCAGGACACAGAGGAAGCCGTAGATGTGTTCATCCATGATCAAACACCACCCAAAGGTCGTGCATCACTTCCCCTTCAGTGTCCAAGAAACTGCCTTTCTACACACATCTGCCTTCAAGGCTGTCTCAGCCCTTAGAAGTTAGATCCGGCCTCCTATCTTCTCTCCAGGATATTTGCGTGTCTTCTATGGATGTAGAGGAAGCCCATGGCGTG
Organism: Brassica nigra; assembly: GCA_016432835.1. Taxonomy (NCBI): domain Eukaryota; kingdom Viridiplantae; phylum Streptophyta; class Magnoliopsida; order Brassicales; family Brassicaceae; genus Brassica; species Brassica nigra. Next base: position 28,333 of record JAEACV010000362.1, read on the forward strand.
GCAAACAACAATCAAAACTCACCAGAGGGTCGTTCATAACCCTCCCATGATTGCCCACCAAAACTGCCTCTTTGCTACCTTTGACTGCATCTCTGTCTTGGATTGTTGAATCCGACTATCTCCATGTTTTTCTCTGGTTTTGCTTTGTGTTTCAGGGTGTAAAATGAATGCCTGGCGTGCCTGTAAAGGCACGGACCTGCCCTCTTTTTATAGAAGAAGGAATGGTTACTTCTAACCATTGCATCCCTTCGGTTTCATTTCTGGCCATTGATTTCATCAATGGTCCAGATCACACCCATTCGCCTATGGCAGTTATCTGGACGTTCTGGGCTTGTACAACCACTCATGGGCATGTCCAATACAACCCCAAACCGAATGCCAAGCCACTGGCCCAACCCCGAGAGCCCACCGGCCCATCGCAACATATGGGTTGCCCACATGGCCCGGCCACTGTCCGGACCCGGCCCAACTGTCCGAGACCCGAACACTCAGTCAAGCTGAGTTGAGCTGATCCCCAGCTGACCCAGCTGAGTGAGCTAGTTCATCCAGATCAGGGAGCTGACACACTCTACTTGAGCTCCAAGTGAGCTCCGTCCAGCTGGTCGAGCTTCTTGCTCGCATCCCCCAGCTGTGAATCACTTTGTACAGCTTGATATCTTTATCTTATTTAATCCCTCTAAGTCACTTGGTCTATTTCCAGACCTAGACTTGGTTCTCCCATGATCCATTCTGATCATGCACCACATCAGAGCTTCACCTAGCTGGTCGAGCTTCGCCCAGACCTCGTCCAGCTACCGAAACACTCGACCAACTCCTTTAAGCTTGCCTCCATCCTATTTTGGTTAAGTCTCAGCTGTCTGATTCCCTTAACCACGTTTTTGGATCATGACATGCTTGCCTTTAGGTCACATGACCTGACTGGTGCGTCTCCTCGCACAATGGTCCATCCGGACGATCCTATCCAGGATCGGGGACATGACAGTAGGAGTTATCCTTGAACTGGTTCCTGGTCCAAGTGATTCCGGAGGTCTTCCCTTGTTCGGAACTGATGGCGTAATTGTGCTGCGCTTGGAGATCTTCCCGTGGTGGGCGTACTTATCGTTACGAGAGCTCTTCCTTTTTGCGGACGTTTTCTGCGGGTTGTGTTTTTGGGAGAGGACTTTCATCTCTTCCTCCATTATGATGAAGTCCGTTGCCTTGTGCAGAGCATCCTGGATCGTTCTCGGATTTTCGAGAGATATCCACTGGCGGAGTTTAGATCGGTACCAGAGTTTTCCGGGCCGACGCTACTTTATCGATGATTCGGTGACTCTTGCCATTACTAGCTTGAATCTGTTCATGAAATCGCGGAGTGGCTCGTCCTCCCTTTGAGATAGACTCCAGAGATCGACGTCCGAGGTCTCCCTGTCCATGAACATGGAGTACTGTTTGAGGAACTCCAAAGCGAGCTGGCGAAAGCTTCCGATAGAGTTTCACTTTAGACGAGAAAACCATTCGAGCGGCTCCTTTGAGGTTTTGTTGGGGTCAAAATCGGTTATCTCAAAATCTACGGCTAAAGATCCTTCAAACTCAAAGATTTCCCGCGCGAGCGGCCAGCGGGAAAGATCGGGCGGAAAACCACGGCGGCAGAGAACCCTGGCCCGGGCGAAGCGAAGACGGAGCCGGCCTTGCACCGGCGGCAAGCCCCCTGGCGCCGGTGGCAAGCGTCACGCGAGCCGGCCTGGCGCCGGCGGCAAGCGTTACGTGAGCTGGCGCCAGCAGAAAGCTCCCTGGCGACGGTCGACGGTCCTCGTCCTGGTCTCAGTCCCATCATGCTCGGTCTGATCCCATCTTTGCTTGCTTGGATCAATCCTCGTGAGTTCGATACGATCACGGCTACGGAATAAACATCTTTCGATTCGACTCGATTGGAATCATCCTCGATGTTTTACGAAAAAAATTAAAAGGATTGGATTTCTCGTAGAAGATATCATATAAAACAAGATCGATTAACTCGAACATCGATCCTTTAGGCTATACGGTTTATTTGACGAGAAAGATAGTCTTTCCGAGAAATCGTATAAAACGTTCAACGACTTAAGACAAGTCCACGGACTTACTTACGATATTAAGAATTCAGGCCTAATCAGGCTATGACGGTTTATCCGATTTCCCGAACATCGGATAAACATCAAGTCACCGAAACATAGGGGAAAACTCGAGGATAATTACGAAGATCGACGAAAATGGAATACTTCCTGAAGAGATAAACATTGGCCCAAAGGCGAGGTCCATCATCCTAAGGCAAACCGACTTAGGAGTGACTATATAAGGAGAGCAAGAGCAGAGGAGAAGGGGATCCGAAAATCCTAGATTGGAGACCTAGAGAGCTCCTGTTAGCTGATAGAACTTAGAATTCAGGCGGTTAGACTAGCGAGGCAGGCCCTAGAACGTCTGGCCGCCTCCTGCTCGCAAATCTCCGCTCCTCTCGGAAGGATCGGACAATTCTTTTACTTAAGAGCTCCGCACATAGAAACCCTAGGCATTATCTTTAACATGCCTGTTTCTATGAAAAACGCTCATACTAGACGAACCCGCTCAGACGGTTCGATCTCTTGTTCAATTCTTTCTAAACTGAACTACGTCCGACTTCATCCTCGAAAGGGGTACGTAGGCAGCCTTTCTTAAGGTCCAGTCCCAAATCTTAACAAAACCTTTTCCGCATTTATTCGGTCACTTGTCGTTGGCTGTCGCAGAGAATCCGGACCTTCAGGGAAAGTCGGGTTAACTTGGCTTTCCTCCGTTTTTATTCATTAAAATCGACGGTGTGAATTTTGGTTCCCACAGGTTGGCGCTAGAAGGAGGGGCGGATTACTCTTACTCTCACGGCCGCAAAGCGGCTTGATCAAAGAATGCGGAAATATGAAAGACAAACTCGCAGCTCGCATCGACGCTGGTAAAACAATTTCAGCAGTGATTGCTCCTAAGGCACCTCGCCCATGGCGAGGTGAACCGTGACGGAAGTCACCTCGCCCGTGGGCGAGGACAACCCGATCCCGGTCCTATCAACTATGCACCCTCGTCCAAGTTCCCATAACCGCGATCCGCGGGTCTATGGACACAACCCCGGCTTAGGATTATCAAAGAAAGATTTCGGGAAAACTTATAAAAGACTTGACCGTCGAGAAGGATTCCTGCCTGCCGTATAAAACGGCTATGGTTATTTTAAACACCAGTTGCCTTAATTATACAAGGGACTGGAATCCTTTCAGAAAAACCGACGTCACATCAACGGCCGTTTCTTAGGAAAAATCGTAAAAGTCTAAGTCCCAAGGCGGCAAAAGGGGCCTGGATGCGTGGCTAAGCGGCCCACTACGATTTAGAATAAGATTGAGCCCAAGGCTGAGATGACGGTCTAATTACCGAGTTTGTGAAATCCCAACGAGTAGGGGTTCGACTGAAAACGTTTTCGAGAAACTCTTGGAAAAACAAAACTTACTCTCCTTGAAACCTTGGGGAAACCCTATATTACTCGCGGAACAGAAGCACAGCAAATCGGTTCACGATTCCCACTGCCATACTTCTTACAAACAACTCTCGAGGAACAAGCGGAAAGCGAAGGAGGTGGACTTGATCTTACTAGGACGACTGGCCATAGGGTTAGATCAGTCTTCCCAGTTCGCCTTAGTAAGAGCCCACTTTGTTCTCCTTTGTGTCTAGGTCAAAATGGCTTTTGTTTCATCTCAATCGGAGTTTCGTTGAGATTTCTGAAAGAAGAACAAAGTCACTGTCGCGGCACCTCGCCGTGGGCAAGGAAAAACATTACCGAGGTCACCTCACCCTCCGACATGGCTACCTCGCCCTAGGGCGAACTTCGCTTTGTTCTCCTTTGGGTAGGTTAAGATGGTTTTCGTTTCGTCTCAATCGAACTTCGTTGAGATTTTGAGAAAACAAAGTCGCTGTCCGACCACCTCGCCCATGGGGAGGATTTCTCTATCCGTCATAGGGCGAGCCGGTCCTGTCTCAGTACCATGCATCTTTACCTGAGTTTTCGTAACTCAATCTTTGAGTCCGGGAGCCGGGATCGGCGAAGCGACAAACATCGGCGGTGAGGACCTAACCGGTAGGATGCCAGGCTGCCCGTGACCGACCACGCCGCCCGGCGGCGAACCGACCACAGCGCCTGGCGCCGGCGTAGGAAGCGACGAACCGACCAGCGCCGCTGGCGTGGCGGCAAACGACCGATACGCCAGCGCCTGGCGCAATTTTAACCTGGCCTGGCGCTGGCGGAAACCTGGCGCCAGCGGCAGAAACGACGCGCCAGCGCTGGCGCGGCGAACCGACTTCCGCCAGCGCTGGCGCTTGGTAACGCCAGCGGCAGGAGCACTGGCGCCAGCAGCGGCGCAGCAGCGGCGCCTGGCGCCCGGCGGCAGGCTTCGTCCTCTCCGTCTGGCGCCCGGCAGCGGAAGCGTCGTCTCCGTCTGGCGCCCGGTGGCAAGGTCTGGCCCATCCGTGCAGTCGTCTTGTGATCTCGAACAGCGGCAACATCTTGGTCCCTTAAACCCATGTTTGGATTGTTAGAAACACGGCGATTCTTCATAAAGCCTTCGATTGTTTAACAAAGTTCATATTTTAAAACCAAGCTTCGGCAATATTTTCGAAACACCATTTGTAAAGTCATACAAGATCATATGAAGCGATAAGGTCAATACCTAGCGGTTAAACTCATAGCCTGGTGGTAGAGCCTCGCTTCGAGTGGCGTCTTGATGTCTCCATTTGTCTAAAGCACCCACCTTAGCCTTCTTGAGTTATCGCCTACTTCTCCTCCCTTTGTTTCAGCGATTCTGTAATGTTCCTTGGACATTGTCAATTTAACCAGCGATCTGAAGAAACGAGAACAGGAACAGGCGTTCACTTATCTCTCTTCGTCTCCATCAATATTCTCGTCAATTATCGAAC
>JAEACV010000847.1:0-51876 GCA_016432835.1 Brassica nigra
CTTTCCAAAGGTTGCACCCTTTCGTATCATTTCTGGCCATTAGATTTCATCAATGGTCCAGATCACACTCATTTGCCAATGGAAATTACCAGGACGTCCTGGGCTTGCCAAAACACTCCTAAACATGTCCAAAACAAGTCCAAACCGAATTCCAAACCACTGGCCCAATCCCAAAAGCCCGCCGGCCCATCACCACATGGATCGTCCACATGGCCCGACCACAGTCCGGATCCGGCCCAACTGCCCGAGATCCGAACAGTCAGTCTAGCTGAGTTGAGCTGATACCCAGCTGACCCAGCTGAGTGAGCCAGTCCATACAGCCTGTGACCTGACATATGATGTCCATTTACATGTTTTTAGCTATCATATCTTATGCATTTTTGCTCATTTAGATTAGGCATTAGGCATCTTTAGGCTCATTTTGCATTCATAAGTCCCTATTAGGTGTTGGAGCACACTTTGGAGATATTGAAGATGTTTGGGAGTTTTGTGATGAAAAAGAAGGGTTTAAAGATGAACATGGACAGAGGCCTTATGAATACCTTCTGATGCTAATATTGGTGGAGACATGGCATTCTGAGTTAGCTTTCCAATGGAAGTGGTTTCAAGACATTTGGAGCCATATTGGAGGAGTTATGATCAATTGAGTGGAAGCATGTCAGCCACCCGGGTGAGCACACCTGAGGCCAACCATCAAACCTCGCCTCAAGCTCAGGACGCGCCAGGACGACCCGGGGACAAGCACCCAGACGTCCTGATTGTGCTGAACGCCTAGAACGGACGCGTCCATACCACTCGAAAGCACAAGGACCCGCATCGGACGGACGGACCCGACTACCCAAGGACGACCCGACCTTGCTCTCACCATCAGCAGACACCGACAGCACCTGCCCGACCTGGACGACCCACGTTCTGATGCTAGATTCGAGCCCGACGCTGGCCCGGCACCGCACCCGGGACGTCCCACAGTTCCTCCTACCCGCGTACCAGCCTGCACACCACTAGTAAACCACCCGCCACGCGACACCCGGGCACGCCCCTTAGCTGCTGGACACCACCACACACCACACCTCGCCTAGAGAGGCTGCACGGCCTGGACGCCGGACGAGCAGGACATACCCGCCTGGGCATACCCGCCTGGACAGGCACTAGCTGACCCGGTGGCTCAGTTTCTTCCTTTCTCCTTGTTTCTCATTGGTCGAAAAATCACTTGGCCAAGGGCTTTTAGACTTTCTCCTTTTATGTTTTTAGGGCTTTAAGCCCCATATAAATACTCTTTGTATCCCCTTGAGGGACTTATGTTATTTATGATCTAAGAACAAAACCTTGAGTAAAGCTTCATCTTTGAATTATTAATCTCCTCATCTTGTGTTCTTGATTGTTTATCTCATCTCCTTTCTTTCTATATGTTTATGCTTGAATCTCTCATGGGTTTGAGAATAAGCATTTAGTGAGTGATTCTTCTAAGATCCATGGGTTAGGGTGATAGAGAGTGATTGCAGATCCAAGGTGTCTAGAATTAGATCTATCATTTCCTTGCATAGATTTGGTGTTTTAAAGCTAGATGGCCTCTCAAACATAGAGCTATAGGCATTTCATGCCCGAAGGTGTTCTATGAAATGCCTGAACCAACTCATCTATGCTTTTAGCTTGCTTTGCCTAAGGGATTAGTTGTCTTAGAGGCTAGGATTGCTATTAGACTCATTCTCATTGTTTGCTTTGATCATTACAGCCAAAGGGATTTGGTGTACTTGGGTGATCATAGCAAAAGAGCATTCATCTAGGATAGAGCTTGCTTAGTTTAGTTGTCTAGGCATAAGGATTAGATTGATTGAAAAGTTAGCATCTTGGATTGAAGCTTAATCATTTGATATCAAGTCCCTACACCCATGGGTCCTCCTCATAAGAAAGAAAGTTTGCTTTTTGTTGTGTTTTACTTATTGTTCTAGTTTAATCATCATTCTCTCTAATGGTTGCATTTAGATTGAGCATAGGCTTGCATTCCCCATTGTCACTTAGGACTGGTTCGACAATCTTATATACTACATCATTTGATTAGAATCTGAAAAGTTCTATCATCAAATTACGCTACAAATTCTAAGTTGATTAGACATTGGGATTTAGTCACTTGCTTGAGACTAAATCATTTTTCTTTTCTTGTGATATTGATTCTCCTTTGCATTTTCCTTTGATTTTCAGGTGTATGAACACAAGAAGTGGGTGCAACTAACCTGGTTCCCACTGTTGAAGAGATAGCTACACTTGAGAGGGAAATAGCAAGAAGGAGAAGAGAAGAGGAGCAACAGGCTCACATTCAGAGATTGGGGTTTGAGATGGATGATCATCAACCCCAAGAAGGCAATGGTCAAGGAGCTGACAACCTTAGACCACAGCCAGCAACAACACCCACAGCGGCCAGCTAGAGCCATTGGCACATATGACCGCCCTCACATTCATGGCAACAGGACAGGCATCCGTGCACCAGCTGTGGAAGCTAATAACTTTGAGATCAAGTCAGGCTTGTTGAATGTGATTGAGAACAACAAGTACCATGGCTTGGCTGTAGAAGACCCATTTGATCACTTGGACAAGTTTGATAGCTATTGTGGCTTGTCCAAGACCAATGGTGTGTCAGAAGATGCCTTCAAGCTCAAGTTGTTTCCATCTCTAGGAGACAAGGCACGCCAATGGGAGAAATTCTACCTAGTGACTCCATCACTACTTGGGATGATTGTAAGAAGGCCTTCTTGGAGAAATTTTTCTCCACATCAAGGACAGCCAAGCTGAGGAATGAGATCTCTAGTTTCCAGCAGAAGAACTTGGAAAGCTTTAGTGAAGCATGGGAAAGGTTCAAGGGATATCAAGCTAAGTGCCCACACCATGGCTTCTCAAAGGAGAGTTTACTGAGCACATTCTATGAGGTGCCCTTCCTGAGTTTAGAGCAAGATTGGATACAGCAAGCAATGGTTTCTTCCTGGGCAGGTCTGAAGAAGATGCTGAGGAGCTGGTGGACAACATGGTCAAGAGTGATTCAGTCTACTGGAGAACATGACAGGGCTGATAGAACAACCAGAGCTGATGACAACCAGACCAAGAAGGAAATAAAATCCTTGCAAGAGAAGATAGACTTGCTGATTGCTAACAAGCCAAGCAGGAGCAGATTCACTTTGTGGGTGGTCCAAATCAAGAAACTCCTCCTAAGGTTAATGAAGTTGAAGGGTTAAGAAGAGCTTTGCTTCATCAACAACAATGGTTCTTGGTACAGGAAGGAACTCTTTCAGTACAACAATTACCAGCAAGGTCTTACCCGACAACCAGCAAGGAGGTTACACCAACAACCAGCAAGGAGGTTATCAACCAAGCAAAACACTCGACAAGGGAGCTACCAGCCTAGGCAGAATCCTCCTCCTGGTTTTGCAAACCATGGCAATCAATCTACTCAAGCTCAAGGAGCTCCTCCCAAGCTAAAGCTCCAGATTCATCTATGGAAGCTATGTTCAAACAATTGTTGGAAGGTCAAGCTAGAGCAGCCAAAGACATTGGCCATGAGTTCAAGACTGTTCACTCCAAGATAGACAGCAGCTACACTGAGCTAAACAACAAGATTAGAGCTTTGGAGAATCAATTTGCTTCTATGAACTCTCAGCCAAGTGCCAACAAGGAACATTACCAGGAAAGCCGAGCAAAACCCCAAAGAACCAATGAAGGCAATCACTTTGAGAAGTGGTAGAGCCTACCTCAAGAACTCTCCCAAGGATGGTGAGAAACTAAGTGGGGGTGGCTATCAACATTGATGATGATGTTGTGATTGTGGATGAGAAAGTTGATGAGGAGATTTTAGAAAAGATTGTTGAAGCTAAGGGAAAAGGAAAGGTTGGAGAAGAAAGAAACACCAAAGCATGGTGAAGTTACTACTCAACAAAGGAGTCTTCTTTGTTCCTCCTCCTATGAACCTAAGCTGCCATTTCCTGGAAGATTCAAGAGAACTTTGGAAGTACAAAGCACTCTTTGAGAAGCAATTGAGTGAAGTTCAAGTTACAATGCCAATCATTGATGCCTTCATGCTTGTTCCTCAATACAGCAAGTTCTTGAAGGATGCTGTGGCTGCCAAGAAGAAGGAAATGGAAGGCATGATGGTTCTTACTCATGAGTGCAGTGCCATCATCCAGAGATTGACAATCCCTAAGAAGCTCCAGGCTGCTTTACTCTACCTTGTGCCATTGGTCCTTTAATGTTTGAGAGATGTCTATGTGATTTGGGAGCTAGTGTCAGTCTCATGCCTCTATCTGTTGCCAAGAAGCTTGGGTTTAGTCAATACAAGAGTGCAAACTCTCTTTGGTGCTTGCTGACCGCTCAGTCAAATTCCCCATTGGTATCCTTGAAGACCTCCTGTAATGGTGGGAAATTGTGAAATCCCCACTGATTTTGTTGTTCTTGAGATGGATGAAGAAGCTAGAGACCCCTTGATCCTTGGAAGACCATTCTTAGCCACAGCAGGAGCCCTTATCAATGTGAAGGAAGGCAAGATTGATCTTCATTTGGGAAAGAGCACACTCTCCATTTTGATGTCAACGAGGTAATGAAGAGGTCAACTGTGCAAGGCCAAGTGTTCTACATAGAGGAGATGGAAGCTCTTGCTGATGAGCTCCTTGAGGAATTGGCACGTGGAGAGTTGACAATAGAGGACCCTTTGCAGCATGCTTTGACAGTGGATAAAGAGGTCCAAGTGGTTGAGAACAAGGAGAGCGAGGCTATTGCAGCCATGCTGGATTCTCGAAAGAAGATTGCTGATAGAGGCCAGTATGAGGAGCTTAAACAAGAGGCATGTCAAGCTGTTCCAGCCACTCAACAAGAGAACACCAAACAAGATGATTGGAGTGAGCTCAAGGCACCAAAAGTGGAGCTAAAACCTCTTCCCCATGGTGTAAGGTGCGCATTTCTAGGCCTAATGAGACATATCCTGTCATTGTGAGTAGTGAACTTACTGAACTTGAGCTTTCTCAACTTTTAAATGCACTTAAAGGTTTAGAAAAGCCATTGGATACTCACTAGATGATATTAAGGGGATATCACCTTCTTTGTGCATGCATAGGATACATCTAGAGGATGAATCAATGACTTCTATAGAACATCAAAGGAGGTTGAATCCTAACCTTAAAGATGTTGTAAAGAAGGAGATTCTCAAGCTCTTAGATGCTGGTGTTATCTACCCTATTTCAGATTCTAAATGGGTATCTCCTGTGCATGTAGTTCCAAAGAAGGGTGGTATCACTGTGGTTAAAAATGACAAGGATGAATTGATACCAACTAGAACCATAACTGGCCATAGGATGTGTATTGATTATAGAAAGCTCAACTCAGCATCTAGAAAAGATCACTTTCCATTGCCATTCATTGATCAAATGCTTGAGAGACTTGCAAACCATCCTTTCTATTGTTTTCTTGATGGGTATTCAGGGTTCTTCCAAATCCCCATTCATCCCAATGATCAAGAGAAGACAACATTCACATGCCCTATGGCACCTTTGCTTATCGAAGGATGCCATTTGGGTTATGTAATGCTCCACAACCTTTCAAAGGTGCATGATGTCTATCTTCTCGGATCTCATTGAGGATATAGTGGAGGTATTCATGGATGATTTCTCTGTCTACGGATCTTCGTTTTCTGCTTGTTTGTCCAACTTGTGCAGGGTCCTAGAGATGTGAAGACACCAACCTAGTGCTGAATTGGGAGAAGTGTCATTTCATGGTCAAAGAGGGATTGTGCTGGGACACAAGATTTCAGAAAAGGTATTGAAGTGGACAAAGCTAAGATTGAGGTGATGGTCAGCTTGCCCCACCAAAGACAGTGAAAGACATCAGGAGCTTCCTTGGCCATGCTGGATTCTATAGAAGATTCATCAAGGACTTCTCAAAGATTGCTAGACCAATGACCAAGTTGCTGTGCAAGGAGGCTGCTTTCAGCTTTGATGAAGATTGTCTTGAGGCTTTCAAGAAGATAAAGGGTGACCTTGTTAGTGCTCCCATTGTTCAACCACCTGATTGGGACCTCCCCTTTGAGATAATGTGTGATGCTAGTGATTTTGCTGTTGGGGCTGTCCTGGGGCAGAAGAAGGATGGCAAAACTCATGTCATTTATTATGCTAGCCAAACATTGAATGATGCAGATGAGGTATGCCACAACAGAGAAGGAGATGCTGGCCATTGTCTTCGCCTTTGAGAAATTCAGAAGCTACCTGGTGGGTTCTAAGGTCATTGTGTATACTGACCATGCAGCTTTGAGACATCTCCTAGCAAAGAAGGATGCCAAGCCAAGACTACTAAGGTGGATCCTTTTGCTTCAAGAGTTTGACTTGGAGATTAGAGACAAGCCAGGGATTGAGAATGGAGTTGCTGATCACTTGTCCAGGTTGAGAATTGAAGGTGGAATCCCTATTGATGAGGGCCTCAGAGAAGAGCATGTCCTAGCCATCATGTCAGTGGTAGCAGCCATTGAGACTGGAAAAAAGATTGAAGAGGTTAAGGCAGCTGAAGAGAACGGACCTTGGTATGCTGATTTGGTTAACTATTTAGCCACTGGAAAAGAGCCATTGGGACTTGCAGGGTATGAGAAGAAGAAGTTCTACAAAGATGTGAAGAGATACTATTGGGATGAACCATACCTCTACACCCTATGCAAGGATCAGATTTATAGAAGAGTGGTGGCTGAAGAAGAAGTTGAAGGAATCCTCTCACATTGCCATGGATCTTCCTATGGAGGCCATTTTGCTCCATTCAAGACTGTCTCTAAGGTGTTACAAGCTGGATTTTGGTGGCCACACATGTTCAGGGACTCACAAGACTTCATTTCAAAATGTGACTCTTGCCAAAGGAGTGGGAACATTACTAAAAGAAATGAGATGCCTCAAAACCCAATCCTTGAAGTGGAAGTGTTTGATGTTTGGGGGATTGATTTCATGGGACCCTTCCCCTCTTCCTATGGCAACAAATACATTTTGGTGGCTGTGGACTATGTATCAAAGTGGGTGGAAGCAATAGCAAGTCCTACAAATGATTCAAGAGTAGTGGTCAAAATGTTCAAGAGCACTATTTTCCCAAGATTTGGAGTTCCAAGAGTGGTCATAAGTGATGGAGGTTCACACTTCATCAACAAGGTATTTGAGAGTCTTCTCAAGAGGAATGGAGTAAAGCACAAGGTTGCAACACCTTATCACCCTCAAACTAGTGGCCAAGTGGAAGTCTCCAACAAGCAAATCAAGGGGATCTTGGAAAAGGTAGGAACCAAGAGGAAGGATTGGTCAGCCAAGCTTGATGATGCTCTTTGGGCATATAGAACAGCATTCAAGACTCCTCTAGGCACCACTCCCTTCAACATTGTCTATGGAAAGTCTTGCCACCTGCCAGTTGAGCTTGAATACAAGGCATTGTGGGCTGTGAAGCTTCTAAACTTTGACATCAAGTGTGCAAAGGAGAAAAGACTTCTTCAACTCAACGAGCTAGATGAGATAAGGATGGATGCTTTTGAGAACTCAAGGATTTACAAGGAAAAGACAAAGGCCTTCCATGACAGGCACATCCTCAAGAGAGAGTTCAAGGTAGGAGATCAAGTGCTTCTTTACAACTCTAGACTGAAGCTATTTCCAGGAAAGCTAAAGTCAAGGTGGTCTGGTCCATTTGTGATCAAAGAAGTGAGACCCTATGGAGCCATTGTGCTTTGGAACAAGGATGGTGGAGAATTCACAGTGAATGGCCAAAGACTCAAGGAATACATGGCCGCAGTACCAAAGGAGGATGGGACATCAACCCCACTCTCTGATGCTCCCCTTGCCTAACCTCAAAGGAGGCAAAGTCAAGCTAGTGACTTTAAACAAGCTCACTTGGGAGGAAGTCCCATGGTTATCCTTGTACATATAGCATTGGGTTTCTTTTCTTATTTTTTCTCATAAAAAAAAAAAGTCCTTTGAATGATGATGGGGCTAGGTCGGGAGGTTGAAATGAGTTCACTGCGGTCATGAGATGGACGAGACATGAAAGGAAGTGGGTTGGTTCAGAGATCAAGAAAAAAGTAGGTGAAATTCAGACTTAAAGGTGTGAACGGATGTACCCGGGTGGTGCTACCCGGGACAAGGCACCCGCACGGGTGAATCAAGCAAGACGGACGGGCGAGTAGGACGGACGTACCCGAGTAGACCTACGCGGGACGCAGCACCCGCACGGACGGTCGATACGGGACGGACGGACGTACCCGAGTAGATCTACGGGGCGCAGCACCCGCGCGGGGCGTCGATGCAGGGCGGACGGACGCACCGGGTGGACCTACGCGGGACGCAACGCCTGCACGGACAGGCGAGCACCGGGTGGACCTACGGGACGCCACCCGCCGGACGATCGAGCACAGCGGTATCCATACCAGTCGTCCGAGCGATGCAGCACCAGCGTGGCGACCCGCGACCGCCCGGCCCAGGTAAGTGTTTCTTCCCTTATTTCCGACCCAAACCCACCTAAGCCCGCCCAGAACCATCCCCACCCGACCCAGGAACATTTTAAAACCCTAAGCCACCCCTCTTTCCTCATTCCATCTTCTTCTCACATCAAAATCCTCTCTAGCCTCCAAGAACAAAATTCCCATAACTTTGTCAAATCTTAACCAAATCACAAGTTTCTTCTTCCCACATCAAGACCTTCCTCCCTAGACCTAATTCCTTGAACCCTTTCATCTTTATCCTTCATCCAAAGCAAGGTATGGTATCTCTAAGTTCAAATTCGTAACCCTCATGAACCCTAAAAATTTGAACTTGAAATTTGAGCTTTTCTTGCTAATTTCTTGTAAATTAGACTAGGGATTGCTTGTATATCATGCTGGGTAGTTGATTTCATGGTGGAATTGAGATTAATTTGAACTTTGGCAAATTAGGGTTCATGAGATTTGGGGTTTTGAAAAGGCTCTTACTTTTGGTTGATTATGGTCTAGGTTGATTGGAATTGATGTTCTAGAGCTTGTTTAGCATTCAATTTCAGCTGGCTTGATGTGTTTACTTGGATTTCAACTTGATTAAGTTCCCTTGTTCATAAAAAAAAAAAAAAAATTTTTGCATCTTGTGAACTTGGGAGCTTGGTTACTTTGATAGTCTTGCTAGGTTGCTGGTTCTAGACTAGGTTTGCAAGTGTTCATTCCATCTTTTCTCTTTTCCAGCATATTCTCTCTTCCTTGTGCTTTATCTTGTCCAAGTCTTGATATTTTTCAGGTTCCAATGGGAAGGAAAGATGAGAAACTGATTGCACAAGAGAAGGCCGAGGCTGCTAAGAAACACACTGCTAAGTTCGGAAAGACGTTAGGCTCCATGCCTGAATCCGAGGAAGAACGTAGGCAGCAAGCTCTGGCTATGTTGAGAAAGAAGGCACAAGCCAAGAAGGCTGGACACAGTTTGGTTGATGGGGCAAACAATCAACCCAGGGATGAAGGAAAGAGAGTGGCTGATGTTGGTAATAAGACTAGCAAGGAGGATGGCAAGAGGTTGGCTAGTGATGGGAGAGTGCTTGATGATGCTTACAAAAAGGCCAAGAAAGATGGCAAGAGGGTGGCTGTTGCTGATGATAAGAACACTCCTTCAAAGAAGGCTAGAGCTCCAAGATCTCACAGTGTGGGACCTCTTGTTTTGGAGAAGAACACAAAGAAAGATGCTGAGAAACCCACACCTCCCACCAAGATCAGAATCAAGGCACCAAACCCAAAGACATTGGCACCTCCACCTTTGGAATCAGTAGATGCTACTGTTGAAGAAGCATCTTCTCCAAATGGAAGTGTGGCTGAGCAAGAAACCTTCGAAAAGTTAGGGTTCAACCCTCATAGAGATCGACAAAAGAAGCCAACTCAAGTTGAACTATTGGAGCAACTGAGGCAAGGAGTATCTTGGCCTCCAACCAGATTTGCTGATGTGAAGCTAATGAGGGAACTAGAAATTGACCAAGACATAAAGGATTTGCTTGCTCTCATGAACATGGACAGTTTCTACTCCATGGCTCACCCAACCTATAAAGAAGTCTCTTGTCAATTCATGGCATCCTTGGAGGTCACATTCCACTCTTCTCTACATGAGGAACAAGGGTGGGGAAGAATCAGCTTCAAGATAGATGGGAAGCCTTATTTCATGACCTTCACTGAGATTGGAGAGGTTCTAGGCCTCAAGGATTTGAAGGAGTCATCTTTGCCTAAGCTGAAAGGGCTTCCTAAAGGAAAGACACTTGCCCACTTCACTTACAAGTTCTTATCAGGCAAGGATAGGGTGTCCAGCAGAGACAAGAATGCATCCATCAGACATCCATTAGTCCGCTACCTCCATAGGCTGATTGTCCACACCATCTACCCAAGAAAGGAGCCAAGCAACGTGAATGGAGAAGATTTGAACCTCATGCACCAGGCCATCCAACACTTTGCCTTACCTCCTCACCTACCTGAAGTTCCCACTGATTTCTACGCTGAGTTTGGTATGGTTGGTTACTTTGTGAGGCGCCTTATGTACTACAAGGAGTATGCTTGGACAAATAGGGATCCAGAGGCTCAGATTGGAATAGGCGGCTTGATCACACCTTTGCTTGAGCACCAGGGTATTGATTTGGGAGATGATGCATCCGGTCCCTCTTTCATTGATCTCACCTACTTAAAGTCAGCTCATTACTTCTCTGGAAGATACAATGGGAAGTGTGTTTACTCGTACTTGAGAGGCCCCACCACAGTTGAGCTGCTTCTCCCTAACTATGAGCTCACTACCTTGAGCACACCAGGTACTATGAGTTTTGATATCAGTGAGCAGCACCTCCTGGGCAATCATGGAGCTCTTGGCCGTATGACATTGAAGATGAATGAGAAAGCAGCAGCAAAGGTAGCTAAGTTCGATCAGGGATACTCAAGCAGAGCCACAGCTCATCTCTTTGGTCCTCCTCGCTATATGTTTGAGCAATGCACAGGTGCTTTGCCTTTTGGTCCCATTCGCCAAGCTCATGACCAGATTAGCACACTGCAAAGGTGGAACAGAGCTCAAGATAGGACCATCTTCAAGCTCACCAAGAAGTGCAAGGAATTGAGGAAAACTGTAAAGAGACAAGCTGAAGCTTCAGCTAAGTTCATGAGAAAGGTTGCTGATGTCCTGACTAAGGGAGCTGTAGCAGGCTGCAAGGCTGAGGACTTCGATCTTGAGACTTTCCTTGCACCACTTCCTCTACCCCTTCTCGACCCAAACGCACCACAAACCGAGAAGCAAGCCCTCCGCAGCTTGAGGAACCCCTACATCGCCCCATCCGCGTCCGAAACAAGTCACCAAGCCTAAGCACCACTGCTGATGAAGATGAGTCTGAGGGTGAGGCATCAGCCTCTTCCCATGCTCCATAGAGGTACTCCAACACCCTACCATTGTATATACCATTCATCATTTCATTTAGCTTTATTTTTCTTCCTTTGGGCCCTTCTCAACATTTAACAAACACAGAGACTGTGTGAATTAAGTGTGGGGGAGGTGCCAAGTTGCTGATCATCTTGTGTTTTATGTCATGAGCATGCATTTGTAGATAGTTATTGCATAAAAAATAAAAAAAAATCATCATATAGGTTGCATCATGCATAAGGGGACAAGGATGATAGTTGCCTTGAAAAGATGCTCATGCTAAGTTCTTAAAGTGATACCCTTCATAAGCATAGTAAGTAGCTTGAGCAATCTTAGGATGGCTTGTAAACTTTTGCCTTGAAATCTCTTCCTAAAGCTTATTTGATTGATTGATGCCATCTCTTTGAAGTTTGCTCCTGTCATATTTAGACTCTAGTCTCTTGCTCATGGTCCCTTGTGTACTAAGTCATGGATAGAACACTTGAGCTGTCCCTCCCATTCTTTGTCTATCTTTTGGACAAGCTCAAGTGGCACTCCACTCCTAAAACCCTTACCTCCTTTCAAGCTTTCATTATTTGTTGAGTGAGGCCTTCTTTGGAAAGCTTTACATGTGCATAATGTTGAGAGTATTGGGAACGACAATGCTTGATCTCCATTTTAGCTAGATTAGACACTCATTAATGTCTAGCTTCTAGGATGGGGTGAGTGTTGTATGGTAAAATCTTGAGGAAATGAAAGGTTTATGAAAGAAAAGATTGACTCATGAGACTCTATTGTTATAAGTGATTAAGTCTAGAAGGGATAAGAGGAATGAAAGATTGTAAGCTCCAAGTAGTTTGAAAAGTCTTGGCCCCATAATAAAAAAAAAAAAAAAAAAGAAAAAAAAAAAAAAAAAAAAAAAATATATAATGAAAGGGGGCTAGCAATATCTAGAAAGAGCTGAAAAGAGTTTGAAATGTGTAAATTCCCTTGTAGACTTCATTAAGAAGGAGTTTCAAATGAGAAAATATCTTGAACATTTGGGGAAATCTTTGGGTGAGAGATGTGAGTGGCATTTTGGCATTGGGAATAAAGATGTGATCTATGTATTTTGGGAAAGGATAGAACAATGGAGATTGAGCATTGTATGCATGAGTTGATCCCTTTCTTAGATATATTATGTGCAATGTCAAGGCTACTTGTTTTGAGAGTGAACCACCCTTGAAAGATCCCTTTGAACCCCTTGTTTCACTTGAATAAAACCTTCTACCACCAAACCAAATGACTTGGACCATTTGACCATTTGCAAGAAGTCTTTTGAGTTTGCTTAATGATTGTTAGAGGGCAAATGGAATTGTGGGTTGTGGATTCATGATGAGTAAGTGTAGGGATCAAAGGAGTTAAGATAGGCCTTGTTAAGTTAGAGTTGGATTGAGTTTTGCTCCTGCTACTTGGTATGCTTGTGCAAGGTTATCAAGTTGAGAACTAAGAAGAACATTCTTTTGGCTATGAGTCCCTCCTTCAAACCTCTCCTCCTTAGTCCTTGCAAGTTTACTTGTGGACAAGTAAAGGTCTAGTGTGGGGAGTTGATGTCTTGCATATTTACATGTTTTAGCTATCATATCTTATGCATTTTGCTCATTTAGATTAGGCATTAGGCATCTTTAGGCTCATTTTGCATTCATAAGTCCCTATTAGGTGTTGGAGCACACTTTGGAGATATTGAAGATGTTTGGGAGTTTTGTGATGAAAAGAAGGGTTTAAAGATGAACATGGACAGAGGCCTTAGGAATACCTTCTGATGCTAATATTTGGTGGAGACATGGCATTCTGAGTTAGCTTTCCAATGGAAGTGGTTTCAAGACATTTGGAGCCATATTGGAGGAGTTATGATCAATTGAGTGGAAGCATGTCAAGCCACCCGGGTGACACCCGAGGCCAACCATCAAACCTCGCCTGGACAAGCTCAGGACGCGGCCAGGACCCGGGACAAGCACCCGCACGTCCTGATTGTGCTGAACGCCTAGAACGGACGCGGTCCATACCACCCGAGCACAAGGACGCGCGGGACGGACGGACTGGACGCAACCAAGGACGCACCCGACCTTGCCTCACCCGCGTACCAGCAGACACCCGACAGCACCTGCCCGACCTGGACGACCCGCACGCGTTCTGATGACGAGCTCCGGACGCGTCCAGCACCACCCGACCAGGACACTCGGACGTCCCACAGTTCCTCCTACCCGCGTACCAGCCTGCACACCCGACTAGTACCACCCGGCCACGCACACCCGCACGTCCTGCTAGCTGCTGGACACCCACCACGCGGCCGAACACACCCGGCCTAGAGAGGCCGCACGGCCTGGACGCCGGACGAGCAGGACATACCCGGCCTGGGCATACCCGGCCTGGACAGGCACTAGCTGACCCGGGTGGCTCAGTTTCTTCCTTTCTCCTTGCTTCTCATTGGTCGAAAATCACTTGGCCAAGGGCTTTTTAGACTTTCTCCTTTATGTTTTTAAGGGTTTCCAAGCCCCATATAAATACTCTTGTATCCCCTTTGAGGGACTTATGTTATTTATGATCTAAGAACAAAACCTTTGAGTAAAGCTTCATCTTTGAATTATTAATCTCTTCTCATCTTGTGTTCTTGATTGTTTGTCTCATCTCCTTTCTTTCTCTATATGTTTATGCTTGAATCTCTCATGGGTTTGAGAATAAGCATGTGGATTAGTGACTAGATTCTTCTAAGATCCATGGGTTAGGGTGATAGAGAGTGATTAAGTTAGATCCAAGGTGTCTAGAATTAGATCTATCATTTCCTTGCATAGATTTGGTGTTTTTAAAGCTATATTTGAGTTGGCCTCTCAAACATAGAGCTATAGGCATTTCATGCCCGGGTGTTCTATGAAATGCCTGAACCAACTCATCTATGCTTTTAGCTTGCTTTGCCTAAGGGATTAGTTGTCTTAGAGGCTAGGATTGCTATTAGACTCATTCTCATTGTTTGCTTTGATCATTACAGCCAAAGGGATTTGGTGTACTTGGGTGATCATAGCAAAAGAGCTTTCATCTAGGGATAGAGCTTGCTTAGTTTAGTTGTCTAGGCATAAGGATTAGATTGATTGAAAAGTTAGCATCTTGGATTGAAGCTTAATCATTTGATATCAAGTCCCTACACCCATGGGTCTCACTCTCCTCATAAGAAAGAAAGTTTGCTTTTTGTTGTGTTTTACTTATAGTTCTAGTTTAATCATCATTCTCTAATGGTTGCATTTAGATTGAGCATAGGCTTGCATTCCCTCTGTTTCATTGTCACTTAGGACTGGTTCGACAATCTTATATACTACATCATTTGATTAGAATCTGAAAAGTTCTATCATCAACATACTCTACTAGAGTTCAAGTGATCTCCGTCCAGCTGGTTGAGCTTCTTGCTCGCATCACCCAGCTGTGATACACTTCGTACAGCTTGATATCTTCATCTTATTCCATCCTTCTAAGTCCCTTGGCCTATTTCCAGACCTAGACTTAGTTCTCCCATGATCCATTCTGATCATGCACTACTGATATACCATGGATTTTACCCGTTTTTACCCATGGTATATGAGTATTTTTATTACTATTATCTATGTTTTGGAGTCTATTAGGTATGTTTTCAGGCTCAGGAGCATTTTGGAGAAAAGTGATGTTTTAGGTGCCTTTTTGGAGGATAAAGAAGAGTTCACCCGAGATCAGACCAGAGGTCGACATCCGGAGCTACACATCGATCGATGCACATTCCGTGCTATCGATCGACACACATTTGCCGAAGGACGATACATCGAGATCATAATCGATCGATGTACATCGAGTACTATCGATTGATATCGAGCGGCGAAAGAAGACAAGTTTGACTTGGCCGAACTTGAAGCCCACGACATCACTACGGAAGGTGAAACACAGTTCAGAAGACAAAAGAAGAAGAAGGAGGAAGAAGGGGCAATCTCGAATCATCGATGAGACTAAGGTATGTCCGACTTAAAATTTTTTGTAAAGGTTTTAATTCTTCGTTGGACAGGAACAAAAACGTCTTGAAAACTGCCGTAGAATTTAGGGAACTTAGGACCTAGGTGGATAGTCTAGCAAGCTAAGTCTTAGGCAAAATTTCCAGTCTTGTTCCATTGTTCTTTGATTGCCCAGGCAGAACATGCAAACCGATCTAGTCTCTCGAAAAACCGAGAAACGATCGCCCCGCGTTCTAAAGCATACTCATCCCGCTTCTAAAAGAAAGAAAAACGTACACAAGCCTTCGAAGAACGGCTAACCCGTTTTCAGAAAAGAAAAGGAAGTAGGTACGTATACTATACCCGTATAATCCCATCTTCAAAAACTTTTTGCTTCAGCATCAAGACAACGCTTTTGACAAAGCAAACTCTCGCAGCAATAAGATTCGTCTAAAAAACGCTAGCGGCATAGCCCAACCGTTACAAACATAGTCCTGAAAACTCTACGTCGTCTCTCGTCGCAAACTCGCGACTAGAAATGTGTACCAACGTCAGACTAATAGCACGACGGTGAACTACGAAAATAACGAAATAACCTTCGGTAAAACTCCATGAGTAGTTCGAAGCAGCTTTCGTCCAAAGGTCGAAATCATAGCGGAAACATCTCCCGTGTAATCCGCGGAAACATTGCTACTTTAACAATCTGCGATTTTCTATCTCCATGAAACCGGTCGTCCATTACTTTCGTATAACAAGAACATTTTAAAACAAAACAGCCTATGGAAAAAACATGACCGGCTCATGCAAAACGACATCCCAGTACACAAAAGTGAATGAGGAAAACATAATGCGTGGTCGCAAATATCGCAAGTAATTTGTGAGAAACACTCTTCGGTTGCCTTTGCGAAAACCCCCTCTTACATCACTTTTACGAAAAATCCTCTGTATGGTCGAGTCAATTCATACAAAGCAACTTTCATAAAATAAACATAATGGGTCCAACGGGTAACTGTCATAGACAGTTTTTGCTCCACAAGGTTTCTGGCTCCTGCTTTCACTCCCCACGGTTACGTCCGAGCAGGAAATAATCACGCAGGCGAACCCGCACGTGTCCTGCGTCGATCCCTTAAACTTTGTCCCCCTCGGATAAAATGAAACGATTTTCATGCAACAAAAAAAATTTTATACGAACCATTCATCGTATAACTGAGATCTAAAGTGGAAGATCGTTTCTAAAAGGCATCAGCCATAACTCAGAAAACTCCGCTATGCTTGGCATGTCTATCTCGACAAACGCTATTTGGCCCTCGGCCAACTACGCCTTTCTGTAAAGCCGGACCTGAATTCGGCATCCCCATTAAGGACAATCGTAAACCAACGTGACCTTAATAAGGGTGATGGTCTGATCGCTTACCAACAACTTCCTTGGCTATACGGCTGAATCTAGCCTTCATGCCAATCCAATACTACTGAGCGACCACTGCTCCAATCGCTTAACGGCTAAAGCAACAACCCACGATTTGTTCATAGAACGCTAAGTGACTATTACGCAAGCAATTTGTCGTATAACCCAGAATCGGAAAATCATACGATAAACTCTTCATACCAAAACTCAGTCCTAACAACCATATGGTCAACGGAAGATTTAAACTTATCATCAATCGATTAAGTTCTATACACCCTGTAAACACGGCATGAAAAGAAACACTCGTGACAAAGCTCCAAGAGTTATACGAGTCATCCTTAAAATATACAAACAAATCCCGGAAGGCCAACACTTCACGAAGCACAGTGAATGTAGACGTTTCTCCCTGGGTCAAATTTACGCGACCCCTTGGTCCTGCGTCTAAATTGAAACAACAGTTTCTGGCTGCGAACATTCGCAAAACATCTCCAAGCCCGCAAACATTTCATCCACGAAATGCGGCACAAGGAAAACTCGACCTTCAGCACTGCAAGACATCGCTAACGCTCGAAGGACATTCTTTTCCTCAAAACGTTCCAGACAAAATTCTCGTCTCAAGAACTCTAAACTGTAACACACCTTCAAAACGGTATCATGTCGTTGTTGCTGATCACAAAAACGAACTCTAACGTCCTAAACAGACAATAGCCGCCTTTAAAAGGGTAGGCTCTCTTACATCCGACAAGGATAACATAGCGCTATACAAGAAAACCGAAATTTCGTTTAGCACTTCCTAACGGAAGTAGCTCGATTCGTACCCAGATAAATCATATAAGCCGATAACAATTCGTGGATTTTAAAACGGTACGAGTCAGGTTAAAATCGCAAACAGGCAAAACCAAAGCCGATTTGTCATCGCAAAGCCTCAGTCCGAGAGTAAACCTAGGTCTTGCCCTAAACCCAGCCATGCTGGATCTTGACATCTCAAAGGTATAGTATCAACACCCCGATATGAGATTCCAAAATTTGTCTCTTCATTTATATTTGTACGTTTATGAGTCTCCGCAAACCAAAAGATTTCGGGAATTCTCATCTTACACAACGACAAGTATGGTGATCATCTGAGAGACAAGAATGAGACGACAACTCACACTCTGTCCCTCTAACTTCGGAAAACAGAAGTTCTCTCAATTTATAAAAACCACGATTTTATAAATTTGAGCAAATTATTTTTACAGGCCCTAAAACGGGCAGGAATTCAGAGCCACCAACGGCCAATCCCGAAAAATACATCATGGCCTCACAACGGCCAGACCAAAACAAATACCATCAACATCATCATGCTCGAAAGTCTCTCACGACACATAACCAGACCATATAAGTCTCACTGGAAAACAGATCACAAGGATCTTAAACTCCAAAACGAACTACGGAAGGCTTGATCCCTTCGACATGGGTAAGTAGGCAGCCTTCGAAAGGCGCAGCCCCAATCTTACAACTTTCAACGGAGCCTTTCAACCATTAATTCCGCCTATCTTACCTGACATGTCTTATCGCTCGCAAGAACATCACGAAGGTTCTAACGAGCTGGGGGGCTAACTGTTGAGGTCAAAATTGGTCACGACGGAATCAATGACTGAAAGTCTCTGAAAAAGTATTTCTTGAAACAAAAAGTCTCGTATAATTTGAAAAGAAGTTAGACGAGATTTTCTCAAATTAGAATATCCACTCTCTGGTGGGGTCAAAAACGGTTATCTCGAAATCGACGGCTAGGATTATTTTTTACTTACGGGTTCTTCGTGAAACACTTCTTGAAAGTAAGATGTGAAGACGACGGGCGTGCGCGTACGAGAGTCCTCGCAAAGATCGGTACAAAAAAAGGCGGATCGACCCAATCAAGGTCCGCTCGCCCAAGGGCGTCGTCAAGATTCGATCACAACAAAACCCTAAACACAAAAGAATCTGCCTGGAAACTTCGAATAGGTCGTTCTATCAAACCGTGAGGAACCAGAAAACGATCAAGATATCAAATCGAAGCCCTCGCCGAGATCTTCAAAACGCCCGGGCTGGCACCAAGCGCCGGGCGCCGGCTCGCCGGTGCTAGTTTCGGGCGCCGGCGCGACCGTCCCTGTCCTGGCCCCGGGTGCCGGCGCGTCCAGCTTATTCCCGGCCTGTCCGACTTAGAATCTGCCTGGAAACTTCAAAGAAGTCGTTCTCTCAAACCGTGAGGAACCAGAAAACGATCAATACATCAAATCGAAGCCCTCGTCGAGATCTTCAGAGCGCCTGTGCTTGCACCACAGGCCGGGCGCCGGCTCTCCCTTTCTGGCACCGGGCGCCGGGCGCCGGCTTGCCCATGCTGGCACCGGGCACCGGGGGCCGGCACGTCCGTGCGGGCACCGGGTGCTGAGCGCTTGATGCCGGCTCGCCGTGCTGGCCCCGAGCGCCGGGCACCGGCTCGCCCTTGCTGGCCTCGGGCGTCGGGCGTCAGTACATCCAGTCTGTTCCCAGCCAGTCCGATTTAAATCGCACCTTGTGTTTTCCGTGAAGTCATAGCACCTTAGTTACGGGCCTAACATTTCTCGGTTCAACTCGATTGGAGTTATCCTCGAAGTGTTATACCTAGAGCTAGGAAGGTTAGTTCTTCCACGAAGTGTATCGTGTAAAATAAGGACGATCAACTCGAACATCAATTCTTTAGGCTATACGATTTATTTTGCGGAAAAGATAATCTTCTAAGAAATCGTATGAACGTCCGAGGGCTTAAAACGTGTCCACGGACTCACTTACGATTTTGGAGGTCTAAGCCCAATGGAAGCTATACGATTTATCCTAACTCACGGAAGTAGGATAAATGCTAAGTTTCCGCGGATAAATGTCAAGACTCAAGGATAACTACGAAGATCGACGGAAAATGGTATATTTCCGAAAGAGATAAACTTGGGCCCAAAGGCGAAAGGGTAAACGGGCCACCGACCTAAAAACAACTATATAAGGAGGGCTGAGGCAGAAGAGAAAAGGATCCGAAAAAATCCTAGAATCTAGACTTAGAGAACTCCTGCTAGCTTAGAGAACATAGAACTTAGGTGGTTAGGCCAGCGAGGCAGGACTTAGAAAGTCTGGCCGCCTCTTGTTCTAGTTTTATCTTATCTGCAGACCCCTGTTCCTCTCGGAAGGATCTAACCATTCTTTTACTCAGAGCTCCGCACATAGAAACCCTAGGAATTATCTTCGACATGCCCGTTTCAATGACCAACACTCATACTAGACAAACCAGGCATAGACTGTTCGATCTGTTGTTCAATTCTTTCTAACTGAACTACGTCCGACTTGATTCTTAAGGTCCAGTCGCAAATCTTAACAAAACCTTTTCCGCATTTATTCGGTCACTTGTCGTTGGCTGTCGCAGAGAATCCGGACCTTCAAAGAAAGTAGGGTTTTCGCTGTTTTCCTCCATTATTATTCATTCAAATCGACAGTGTGAATTTCGGTTCCCACACTAGTATTGGCCGTACTCTTCTCTATGGCTTGCTGCTGGTCTCAAATGAATCGGACCTTGCATTACACATGGTTCCTCTTATACCAGGACCCCATGTGTTTCCTCCAGGAGTCGGATCAATGGTTCACACCATGATCAAACCCAACATCAATCCATGATCCACCATGGATCACTATCCAATGAGTAGCATCCATAAATCATCCCACATGGATAAGTTAGATCAACTAAGATCCATCTCTTTCCTCAAGGTCCTGGATATTAAGTTTACATCACAATATATGATCTTCAAGGGGCGTGCCTTACCTGGTCTTAACTACACCACAAGAGACAGAAATATAAACTAGAAAGTAATCATAACCATGTTACCTTATACTTGATGGTTGATGATCTTGTGTTCTCCTTTATCAGGAACGACCATACTCCTCTTGATTATGCCTATATTAATACTTATAATATAATTCCAGTAATGATAAGATCCATTCAAGGGTCGTGCGTCTCTTCCCTTTAACTCCCATGAAACTAGTGTTTACACTGCATCTACCTTTGAGGCTGTCTTGGCCTTTGAGAGTGGAGTCCAGCCTTCTCCCTTCTCTCCTGACCAATTGCGTGTGTTCCCAAGGTATAGAGGAAGCCTAGGATGTGTTCATCCATGATCAAAAATCACCCAAAGGTCGTGCATCACTTTCTCCCTTAATGCCCATATAAATGCCTTTCCACACACATCTGCCTTCAAGGCTGTCTTAGCCCTTAGAAGTGGAATCTGCCCTCCTATCTTCTCTCAAGGCTATTTTCGTGTGTTTTATGAATGTATAGGAAGCCCATGGCGTGGCAAACAACAATCAAAACTTACCAGAGGGTCGTTCATAACCCTCCCCATGATTGCCCACCAAAACTACCTCTTTACTGCCTTTGATTGCATCTCTGTCTTGGATTATTGAATCCGACCATCTCTCTATTTTTCTCTGGTTTACTTTGTGTTTCAGGGTGAAGGAAGAATCTCTGGTGTTCCTTCAAAGGCACGGACTTGCCTTGTATTTATAGGGAAGGGGCAGTTACCTTTCCCAAGGTTGCACCCTTTCGGTATCATTTCTGGCCATTAGATTTCATCAATGGTCCAGATCACACTCATTTGCCTATGGAAGTTACCCGGACGTCCTGGGCTTCCCAAAACACTCCTAAACATGTCCAAAACAAGTCCAAACCGAATTCCAAACCACTGGCCCAATCCCAAAAGCCCGCCGGCCCATCGCCACATGGATCGTCCATATGGCCCGACCACAGTCCGGATCCGGCCCAACTGCCCGAGACCCGAACACTCAGTCTAGCTGATTTGAGCTGATCCCCAGCTGACCCAGCTGAGTGAGCTAGTCCATACAGCTCAGGGACCTGACATACTCTACTAGAGTCCAAGTGATCTCCGTCCAGCTGGTTGAGCTTCTTGCTCGCATCACCCAGCTGTGATACACTTTGTACAGCTTGATATCTTCATCTTATTCCATCCTTCTAAGTCCCTTGGCCTATTTCCAGACCTAGACTTAGTTCTCCCATGATCCATTCTGATCATGCACTACTGATATACCATGGATTTTACCCGTTTTTACCCATGGTATATGAGTATTTTTATTACTATTATCTATGTTTTGGAGTCTATTAGGTATGTTTTCAGGCTCAGGAGCATTTTGGAGAAAAGTGATGTTTTAGGTGCCTTTTTGGAGCTTAAAGAAGAGTTCACCCGAGATCAGACCAGAGCTCGACATCCGGAGCTACACATCGATCGATGCACATTCCATGCTATCGATCGACACTTATTTGCCGAAGAACGATACATCGAGATCATAATCAATCGATGTACATCGAGTACTATCGATTGATATCGAGCGGCGAAAGAAGACAAGTTGGACTTGGCCGAACTTGAAGCCCACGACATCACATTTTTACAAGATTGCCCCTGACGAGTTTTTAACCTAATGAACTCATATTTATATTTGCCTAAGTGTTTTTGGCAAAGCAGAGCTTTTTACCACCATCTTTTCTACACATTTCTTTTACCATTGTTTCATTATTTTGCAAGTTCTTAATAAAGTTCTATTCAGTTCTTAATTCTTTACTTGTTCTTCTTAACAAAGGTTATAGGATTCTAGATCTAGTGGAAAGATCCAAAGAGATTTGTGATTTGAACTTAAGTGTTCATTCCTCTAATAAATCTATGAACTCCTATTATTACCTTGTTACTATGAATCACTTAGCCATGTCTGAGTAGATTCACTTGTTAGATTTAGGGTTTAAGTAGGATATGAGGGATTAGCCCCAACCTACATCTGCTGTAGTTGTGATATTTATTGTTAGGATTGTTCACTAATGCTTTTTCTAGATTAGCTAACTAGAACATGAACTTAGATTGCATTATTCATTTAATATAATTTCTGATAACATCCTAAACATGCTATGACCCTCTTGAGACAAGCGAAAGCTAATCTAAGATCATGGTGAGCACTGTATCAACTCGCGCATAAGTTCTGCTTAGAGCCGTATCGATCGATACTCCTATAGAGTATTCGATCGACGTAGATAGAGGTGTATCGGTCGATATTCCTATCGAATAATCGATCGATACTGTCGGAGATATAGCTGACCGCAAACACCATTTAGCATCTAAGTAATAGATGGTCTAAATATTGCGAGAGCTGATGGATTCATTTAATAGTGTTGAGCTCTGACATATCATACAAGCAACTTGTTAGCATTTATAGTATTTATAATCCTGAATTCCTGAATACCTACCCTGAATCTAACTGCTTTTCTTTATTGTCTTAACTGAAAACCTTTCAACTGAGTATTCTTACCATTACTCAAAAACCTGCATTTTACTTTAAACCATTTTCAACCTAGCATAGTCACTAAGATTGCATCTTATTTGTACACTAGCTCTCTGAGGATTCGACCCCTAAGTGCTACAACTGAACCTCTTATTTGAGAGAGTAAAGTCACTTCTTAGGGATAAACATTTGAGTGATATCAACTACATCACAGCTTCACCTAGCTGATCGAGCTTCACCTAGACCTCGTCCAGCTACCGAAACACTCGACCAACTCCTTTAAACTTGTCTCCATCCTATTTTTGTTAAGTCTCAGCTGTCTGATTCCCTTAACCATGTTTTTGGATCATGACACGCTTGCCTTTAGGTCACATGACCTGACTGGTGCTTCTCCTCGCACCATGGTCCATCCGAACGGTCCTATCAAGGATCAGGGATGCTACACTTGTGATTGATTAGCCTTAACACCTTGTCTTAGAAATTGCCTTAGATCAATTGCCTTAACCCCATGGATCCTGCCTTAGTATTTGATTGAGTTCTTGTGCTTGTTTCTTGATTGGATTTGAGATTTCCTAGTTTATATTTGTAGGATCTTAGCTTGTTACCTTCATCCATCTTCTTATTTGCTTAGATTAGGAAAGTTTGTGTATTCTTGGTGTATAAGTCTCTCGTTCTCTGTGGATTCGATCCTAAAATGCTACAGTGACATACCATTCGATTGTGGTATGGTTGGCACATTAGGTTAATTGACCTTTGTAAAAGCAGATAATCACCCACGCCGCAACTGGAGAAGAGAAGGGGTTGGCAGGAAGACGGCGTGGCCTGGCACGGCCACCTATGGATGAAGCTGGGAACGAGGCAAGCTCGGAGTAGTTGTTCATCTTTCCCAATTCAAGAGAAGGATCAGAAAACCAGAGAAAGGTGGATGCAAACACAGGCCACATCAGATCTTCATATGCACCTGAATTACCATTTTTTCGAAAAGACCAGAAAAGGAAAGATAACATTCTCCGATATCATAGATGATTCTCGCCACAAGAGACCTGGCTGCGTAAAAGGAAACTCGATCCCGCAGGTAAAAGGAAGGAATCCCGCCTAAAAAGGAAATTTGGCAAAATAATTCGGCGAACTCGCTGAAGCAGCTGGAAGCTTCCAAATTCCAGTCTCGATCCTGCACTACAGGAGAAAGCTCCACACTCCAGCCTCATCTCCCAAAGAAATCATCCAGACTATGAGCTTCATCCAGACTCCCGAGTCAGAACAGAAATCATCAGACTCTGGTCTACTCTAAGGGGGCCAGACCTCTCCAAGGTTCCAAATACGGTTCCGACCTAGAAGAACCCGGTCAAGTGGAATTATTGGAGCGATGTCCTACCCCAGGAAGGCCTGCAAAGAATGAGCGACCCCGGTTGACTTGAGTGCACAGGTTATTCCACGATTCCGATATCGAAATCGATGTGGGAACCGAAATTCGCATTGTCGATTTCCTTCGATTTGGGAAATTTAGGAAAGCCCCAATTTCCCAGAGATCTCGGATATCTGTAAAACCACACGCCAAGCAACCAAACAGAAAATAAACTGACAAAAATATAAAAACGAAAAAGAGAGCAAAGAAGTCTTATTCTGAATCTGGTTGGGGCGTTACAACATGATTAAAGCCTTGGCTGCTAGAGCTGCCGGCGAGTCTCCTAGTTCAAACAACCAAAGAATGCCAGAAAACCTAGTTTGAGTCGCAGCTCGATGATAAAAACGGAAAGTTGCCTATTTCTCTAATGCTAAGTTTTTTGCTGTGTATTCCGGTTCCTCTGCCTCTTCCAACTTGATATCCTTATATACTTGTCTTAAGGCGGGTTGCTCATTCCCTTTCTGCCCCTGGTCGAGTTTATCCCTTTTTTGGAAATATTCTATTTTTCTCCGATATTTTCGTTTATCTTCGGAAACTTCACATTTATCCTCCAAACTTGACATTTATCTTCTCCTGCATAATAAAAGATAAACCGTCATAACGGTTTGGGCTTGATGTTGCATAAAATCGAGAGTGGGCTTTTAGCCATGTTATGGACCCTCTTGGGCCGTTTCCGACTTAAGCGTTTTATCCCAATTTTATCAAAATAGCGTGTTTCTAGAAATGACGTCGGCTTACGAGAATTTGAATTCATCGTATAGTGGAGGCAGTTCATGGTGTTTAGCTAACCATTGCCGTTTTACGCATCCTATTCTAACTCCGTAGACGGAAACAAGTCCTTACAGTTTTTATCTTAAAGTTCCGATGGTGACTCCGATTGAGATGGAACAAGAAAGAGCGCAACCCGATTTCGAAAGATAAGGCCATGAGGACAAGATGAAAGCTGTTTGGGACAATCTAACTCGCCATAATGGCGAGTTGGACATCATGCTTGGTCCAACTCGCCATTTTGGCGAGTTGGAAGTGCGCCAACTCGTCAAGATGGCGAGTTGGCCATGTTCCTAGGTCAAACTCGCCATTTTGGCGAGTTGGAGACTACCCAACTCGCCAAAATAGCGAGTTTAGATGTGCTTCTTAATCCAACTCGCCATTTTGGGGAGTTGGGATGTCCTAACTCGCAAAAATGGCGAGTTGGACCTCTTCTTTCTTTTTTTTTACCCAACTCGCCAAATTAGCGAGTTGGAGGTGCTCTGAACTCGTCAATTTGGCAAGTTGTTTCTTTTTTTGTGCCCAACTCGCCAATTTGGCGAGTTGCTCTCTTTTCGGGTCCAACTCGCCAATTTGGCAAGTTGGTCTCGTTTCAGGGTCTAACTCGCCAATTTGGCGAGTTAGTTTCATTTCCGGGTCCAACTCGCCAATTTGGTGAGTTTGTCTCGTTTCAGGGTCCAAGTCGCCATTTTAGCGGGTTGGTCTCATTTCCGGGTTCAACTCCCATTTCGGCGAGTTGGTTGCCTTGTTCGTTTTTTCGGTGAGTTTGTTTGTATGTTCGGACGGTTGAACTCTCGTGATCGTCTCATTGTCCGAGATTCAAAATAGTCCTTCTCGAGATTTCTTATGTTCCGATTCTTTTTTAAAATCGAGTCAAGACTCGACTTTAGTTTTCTCGCACTTTTTCGAGAAGTTTTTGACATTTGATTTTGTCGGGACCGATTTTGACCCCAACAGTTAGCCCCCAGCTTGTTAGAATTGTGATATTCTCTCGCGAAGTTAATCTTCGGTAAATTAGGCGGAATCCGATGTCAGGACTTTCGAAAGCGAATAGTGAATTTTCATATCTATAAGTATGTGGAGTAAGTTTTCAAATTCTTTACTTGCTTACTTCCACAATTCTTTTCAAGATAGGAAAAAAGAAAATCCTTTCTTTCCTCTCCTTCCTTGTTTGAGAGAGATTCTTCTTTTGAAATCATGTCTTTTCAAAGAAGAGATCTTCTAGCAAGTCTCAACGCGCTGTTTTCGCCGGTGGTTCTAGCTCGCTTTAACGATGCTGTGCCGAAAGTAGAGTTCGAGATTTCTTCAGTCGATCCTGAGGATTTAGCAGCGTACCTGAAGGCGAGTGGTGTAGCTCGCGTTTTAACGATGTTTGTATGTTTTGAGTTCCTGAGACGAGAATTTCGTGTGGAATGTTTTGAGAAAAAGAATGTCCTTCGAGAGTTAGCGACGCCTCGCAGTGCTGAAGGTTGAGTTTTCCTTGGCCGCATTTCGTGGTTGAAATGTTCGGGCTTGGAGATGTTTTGCGAATGTTCGCAGCCAGAAACTGTTGTTTCAGTTTGGATGCAAAATTTTGTTTTTGATTTTCGATCGAGGAATTATGACCGAGGGGTCGCAGAATTTGATCCAGGGAGAAGCGCTACACTGTGCTTCGCTGCGTTGGCCTTCCGATTTGTTTTGTATATTTTAAGGATGACTCGTATAGCTCTTGGAGCTTTGTCACGAAAGTGTTTCTTTTATGCCGTGTTTACGGACGATAGAACTTAATCGATTGATGATAAGTTTAAATCTTCCGCTAACCATATGGTTGTTAGGACTGAGTTTTTTTTGAAGAATTTATCGATTATTTCCGATTTTGGATAATACAACACACTGCTTGCGTAATAGTCACTTGGCGTTCTATGAAAAATCGTGGATTGTCGCTTTTAGCCGCTAAGTGATGGTGGTCGCCCGTAGTTTTGATTGGCATGGAGGCTAGATTCAGCCGTATAGACAAGGAAGTTGTTGGTAAAGGATCAGACCGCACTTTGTGTGAACATTAAGATCATGTTAGTTTACGATTGTCCTTAATGGGGATGCGAATTCAGGTTCGGGCTGTATGGAAAGGCGAGTTGGCTGAGGGCCAAATAGCGTTCGTCGAGATAGACATGCCAAGCATAGTGGAGTTTCTCGAGTTACGGCTGATGGTTGTTAAAAACGATTTTCCACTTTAGGTTTCGGTATAATGAATGGTTGATACTCCTTTGGTTGTATGAAAATTGCTTAAGATTCGCGATCAGTTCTCGGTTTTTCGAGAGAGATCGGTTTGCATGTTCTGCCTGGACAGTCAAGGAACAATAGAAAATACTGGAAAATTGTGTTGGTGTCAAAATCGGTCACGACGGAATCAATGACTGAAAGTCTCTAAAGTATTTCTTGAAACAAAAGTCTCGGATAATTTGAAAAGAAGTTATACAATTTTTCTCAAATTAGAATATCCACTTCCTGAGATCGAAGACTACGGGCGTGCTGACGAGAGTCCCGGAAGATCGGTCCGCCCAAGGACATCAAGATTCGATCACCACAAAACCCTAAACACAAAAGAATCTGCCTCAAACTTCAAGAGGTCGCTCTCAAACCGTGAGGAACCAGAAAACGATCAAGATATCAAATCGAAGCCCTCGCCGAGATCTTCAGCCTGGCGCCGGGCGGCATTCGCCACGCTGGCTGGCCATACCGGCGGCACCGACCTGGCGCGGCAATTCGTGACGCTGGCCGCCTGGTGCCGGCGGCACCACGCTGGCTGGCCTGGCGCGGAGACACGCGTGACGCGGGCGCCTGGCGGGCGGCACCGACCTGGCGCCGGGCGGTCACGCTGGCTGGCCTGGCGCCGGCACTCGGCGCCGCCTGGCGCCGACCACCTGCCGGGCGGCACCGTAAGCTGGCCGGCGCCAGCGCACCCTGGCCTGGCGCGGCATCCCACGTGGGCCTGGTGCTGGCGGCACCTGGCGTCAACGGCCCTCGCCCTGGTCTCGGTCCCATCGTGTTCGGTCTGATCCCATCTTGACTTGTTTGGATCAATCATCGTGAGTTTAGGACGATTACGATACGGAATAAACATCCGACCGATGGAATCGCCCTCGATGTTTTCGACAAAAATTAGAAGGATTGATTTCGTAGAAGATATCACATAAAACAAGGTCGATTAACTTGACATCGATCCTTTAGGCTATATCTGGTTTATTTTACGAGAAAGATAGTCTTTCCAGAAATCGATAAAACGCTCAACGACTTAAGACGAAGTCCACAGACTTGCTTTACGATTTTCGGTTCAGGCCCAATCAGGCTATGACGGTTTATCCGAAAACGGGCCGGATAAATATCAAGTATATAAGGATCGAAAATCCTAGAATCTATTAGAGAACTGCTAGCTTAGAGAATTAGAACTTAGGCGGTTAGGCCAGAGGCAAGACTTAGAGCGTCTGGCTGCCTCTTGGTTTTATCTTCTCTTAGGGTTCCTCGGAAGGATCTAACTATACTTTTACTTCAAGAGTTCGCACATAGAAACCCTAGGCATGATCTTCGCATGCCCGCTTCTATGACAACGCTTCAAACCAGATCTAACTCCCGCCCTAGACAGCCCGAGATCTCTTGTTCAATTCTTTCTAAACTGAACAACG
The DNA here is from genome assembly GCA_016432835.1 of Brassica nigra. Taxonomy (NCBI): domain Eukaryota; kingdom Viridiplantae; phylum Streptophyta; class Magnoliopsida; order Brassicales; family Brassicaceae; genus Brassica; species Brassica nigra. Next base: position 28,896 of record JAEACV010000847.1, read on the forward strand.
TCCGACTTGATCCTCGAAAGGAATGAGGCAGCCTTTCTTAAGGTCCAGTCTCAAATCTTAACAAATCTTTTCCGCATTTATTCGGTCACTTGTCGTTGGCTGTCGCAGAGAATCCGGACCTTTAAGGAAAGTCGGGTTAACTTGGCTTTCCTCCGCAATCTTATTCATTAAAATTGGCGGTGTGAATTTCGGTTCCCACAGTTTGGCGCTAAGGAGGGGGACGGATTACTCTTACTCATACGGTCGAAGCGGTCGAACCGATGTCGAATATGAAAGAAAAAGTTGCAGTTTCGTCAACGATGGTAAAACAACTCCAGCAGCGACTGTTCCTATGGCCAACGCTACGCAAACGCCACGGTGCTCGAGCAAATAAAAACCTAGCTGCAGCTTTCCGCCACAGGAAGAGCAGCGAGCTCGCAATTTCTCTATCTAAACAGAAAGGGCAACGATAAAATCTATCAAACCCCAACAATTCGTCTTGTTACCAAGTTAGAGAAATCGCACCGAGCAAGGTTTCTACGAAAACGTTTTTCGAGAACCTCTCGAAAAATAAAACTTATTCTCCTCAAACCTTGGGAAACCCTATATTACTCGAACAGAAGCACGGCAAATCAGTTCACCGATTCCCACTGCCATACTTCTTACAAACAACTCTTGAGGAACAAACGGGAAAACGAAAGGAGGTCGGAGCTTGATCTTACTAGGACGACTTGCCATAGGGTAAAGATCAGTCTTCCCAGTCCGCCTTAGTAAGAGCCCACTTTTTTCTCCTTTGTGTCTAGGTCAAAAGGCTTTTGTTTCATCTCAATCGGACTTTCCGTTGAGATTTTCTGAAGAGAACAAAGTCACTGTCCCGGCCATCTCGCCGTGGGCAAGGACAAACATTACCGAGGTCACCTAACCCTCCGACATGGCTACCTCGCCACAGGGCGAACTTACCTTCGTTATCCTTTGAGTCTATATCAAAGTGGCTTTCGTTTCGTCTCAATCGGAGTTTTCGTTGAGATTTTCTGAAGGAACAAAATCACTCTCCGGCCACCTCGCCCGTGGACGAGAACAACCATCACCAAGGTCACCTCGCCCATGGCCACCTCGCCTGTGGAAACCTCACTTTGCTCTCCTTTGAGTCTAGGTCAAGATGGTTTTCGTTTCGTCTCAATCGGAGCTTCCGTTGAGATTTTACGAAGAAAACAATATCGCTGTCGACCACCTCGCCCATGAAGGATCTCTCTGTCCGTCATAAGACGAGACCGGTCCTGTCTCAGTACCATGCATCTTTGCCTGAGTTTTTGTAACTTCGATCTTTGAGTCCGTGGAGCCCGGGGATCGGCGAAGGCGAGCAGCAGCAGCATCGGCCGGGACCGCTGCGGGCGGCGGCACCCGGCCTAGCGCCCGGACACTCGGGCGATCCTGCGCGGCACGCGACAGCAGACGGCCTGGCGCCAGCGGCAGGGTCCTGGCGCCCATCCATGCAGTCGTCTGATCTCGAACGCGGCAACATCTCGGTCCCTTATACCCATGTTGGATTGTTCGAAAAACCACGGCGATTCTTCCATGAAAGCCTTGCGATTTTTAACAAAGTTAAGTATTTTAAAATCTAAGTTGAAGCCTCATTATTCAAACCCTCGAGCGAAAAGTCTGAATCCAAGTCCATCTCAATCCGATACTCGAGGAGTCGTTGGGTAAGCGATTACCTCGAAATCTAACTAAAGATCCTCCCAAACTCAAAGATTTCCCTTTCAAACGACTAGCGGAAGATCGAACAACGGAAGACCCACGGACGGCAAGACGGCCTGGCACAGGCGGCACGCAGCGTCCACCTGGCGACCTGGCGCCACGCAGCGTCGCAGGCGGCCTGGCGCGGCTTTCGGCTGGGCGGGCTGGCCGCGGCACGACACAGGCAGCACTCGTCGGGCAGGCGACCTGGCTGGCGGCACCCCTGGCACCGGCGGCACCGTCCGCAGCGGGCGGCACCCGGCACGAAGCGGCGGCACCATCAGCGGGCGACCTGGCGCCCGGCGGCACCTACAGGTGCCGGTCCGTCCTGGTCTTGGTCCCATCGTGCTCGATCCGATCCCCTCTTGGCTTGTTGGATCAATCTTCGTGAGTTTGATGCGATCCGATTATTCTAAACACCAATCGTCACGACTATATCGAGAAAATGGGATTCCTTCCGAAATGTCGAAACCTTCAAAGACTATTTTCTCGAAAAAATTTTGTAAAGGTTTTAATTCTTTGTAGGACAGGAACAAAACGTCTTGAAAACTGCCGTAGAATTTAGGGAACTTAGGACCTAGGTGGATAGTCTAGCAAGCTAAGTCTTAGGCAAAATTTCCAGTCTTGTTCCATCGTTCCTTGATTGTCCAGGCAGAACATGCAAACCGATCTAGTCTCGAAAACCGAGCGATGATACGCGTTCTAAAGCATACTCATCCGCTTCCTAAAAGAAAGAAAAAGCGTACACAAGCCTTGAAGAGCGGCTAACCCGTTTTCTTTAAGTAAAGAAGTAGATGCGTTATACTATACCATATAATCCCATCTTGAAAACTTTTGCTTCAGCATCAAGACAACGCTTTGACAAAGCAAACTCTCGCAGCAATAAGATTAGTCTAAAAGCGCTAGCGGCCATAGTTTTACAAACATAGTCTTGAAAACTCTCGTCTCTAAATGCAAACTCGCGACTAGAAGCGTGTACCAGCGTCAGACTAATAGCATGACGGTGAACTACAAAATAACGAAATAACCGGTAAAACTCCATAAGTAGTTGAAGCAGCGTCAAAGGTGAAATCATAGCGGAAACATCTCCCGTGTAATCAGCGGAAACATCCTACTTTAACAATCTGCGATTTTCTATCTCCATGAAACCGGTCATCCATTACTTTCGGTATAACAAGAACATTTTAAAACAAAATAGCCTATGGAAAAACATGACCGGTCTCATGCAAAACGATTCGATGCGCAAAGTGAATGAGGAAAACACAATCCGTGGTCGCGAATATCGCCAGTAATTTGTGAAAGCGGCTCTCCGGTTACCTTTGAAAACCCCTTACATCACTTTTACGAAAAATCCTCTGTATGGTCGAGTAAATTCATACAAAGCAACTTTAAGTAAAATAAACATAATGGGTCCAGCGGGTAACTGACATAGATAGTTTTCGCTCCACAAGGTTTCTGGCTCCTGCTTTCACTCCCAGCGGTTCGCGTCGAACAGGAAATAATCGCGCAGACGAACCCTGCGTGTCCTCGTCGATCCCTTAAACTTTGTCCCCTCGGATAAAATGAAGCGATTTTCATGCAACAAAAAGAATTTATCACGAGCCATTCATCATTATAACTAAGACCTAAAGTGGAAGATCGTTTCTAAAGCCATCAGCCATAACTCAGAAAACTCCGCTATGCTTGGCATGTCTATCTCGGCAAAGCGCTATTTGGCCCTCGCCAACTGCCCTTCCGTAAAGCCGAACCTGAATTTGGCATCCCCATTAAGGACAATGTAAACTAACATGACCTTAATAAGGGTCATGGTCTGATCGTTTACCAAAATTTCCTTGGCGTCGGCTGAATCTAGCCTCCATGCCAATCCAAGCTACTGGCGAGCACCGCTCAATCATAACGGCTAAAACAACAATCCGCGATTTGTTCATAGAGCGTAAAGTGACTATTACGCAAGCAATTTGTCGCATAACCCAGAATCGAAAATCATCACGATAAACTCTTCATACCAAAACTCAGTCTAACAACCATGCCGTAAACCGCGGCATGAAAAGAAACACTCGTGACAAGGCTCCAAGAGTTATCACGAGTCATCCTTAATATATACAAACAAATCCGGAAGGCCAACACTTCCGCGAAGCTGTGAATGTAGGCGGCTTCTCCACAGGTCGAACTTAGCGACCTCTTGGTCCTGCGTCTAAACCGAAACAACAGTTTCTGGCTGCGAACATTAGCAAAACATCTCAAAGCCGCGAACATTTCAACCACGAAATGCGGCACAAGGAAACTTCGACCTTCAGCACTGCGAGATATCATTGCTTTCGAAGGACATTCTTTTCCTCAAAGCGTTCGGGCGAAATCCTCGTCTCTAGAACTCAAAACATACAAACACACCTCTAAAGGTAACATGCCTCTAAACTGGCATCATTTAGTTGTTGCTGATCACAACAAAGCGAACTCTAACGTTCTAAACAGGACAAATAGCAGCCCTTCAGGGGTAGGCTCTCTTGCATCCGACAAGGATAAACATAGCGCTATACAAAGAAATCAAATTTTGGTTTAGCTCTTAAGTAAAGAGTAGCTTCGACTCCGCTGAACAAATCATATAAGCCGACAACAATTCGGATTTTTAAGCGGTGCGAGTCAGGTTAAAATCGCAAACAGGCAAAGCGAAAGCCGATTTGTCATCGCAAAGCCTCAGTCGAGAGTAAACCTAGGTCTTGCCCTAAACCAGCCGCGCTGGATCTTGACATCTCACAGACATGGTATGGTATACGAGATCAAAATTTGTCTCTTCACTTAAGCCTATTAGTTTCACAAACTTTCGGCGTAAATCGGTAAACCGCGGAAAATCTAAGCTTTATGCAAACAATAGATGCGGTGATCATCAGGGAACTAGGAATGAGGCGACAACTCACACCCTCTTTCTCATACTTGAAAAACTGAAGTTCATAAATAATCAAAAACAAATACATCAACAGCATCATGCTCCAAAGACTCTCATGACACATAACCAGACCATATAAGTCTCGCTGGAAAACAGATCACAAGGGTCTTAAACTCCAAAGCGAACTCTGAAGGCTTGATCCCACAACAAAGTGCGTAGGCAGCCGAAGCGCAGCCCCAATCTTACCACTTTCAGCGGAGCCTTTCAACCATTAATTCCGCCTATCTTACCTGACATGTCTTATAAACGCAAGAACATCCGAAGGTTCTAACGAGCTGGGGGGCTACTGTTGGTGTCAAAATCGGTCCGCAGCCGGAATCAATGACTGAAAGTCTCTAGAAAGTATTTCTTGAAACAAAAGTCTCGGATAATTTGAAAGAAGTTATCACGAATTTTCTCAAATTAGAATATCCACTCTCTGAGATCGGAAGACTACGGCGTGGCGGACGAGTCCCGGAAAGATCGGTCCGCCCGCCCAAGGACATCAAGATTCGATCACCACAAAACCCTAAACACAAAGAATCTGCCTCGAAACTTGAAGAGGTCGTTCTCTCAAACCGTGAGGAACCAGAAACGATCAAGATATCAAATCGAAGCCCTCGCGAGATCTTCAGCCTGGCGCCGGCGGCGTGCCATGCGGGCCGGCCTGGCGCCGGCAGCACACCCGCGCGAGGCACCGACGCCGGCGGCACCCGTGGCGGGGCGGCCTGGCGCGGCGGCACCGACCTGCGCCCGGCGGCCCGTCCACGGGCTGGCCTGGCGCGGAGACACCCGGTGGGCGGGCCTGGCGGGCACCGACCTAGCGCCCGGCGTCCAGCGAGCTGGCCTGGCGCCGGCACCGCGGCACCGACCTGGCGCCGGCGGCCTTCCATCAGCGGGGCGGGCTGGCGCCGGCGGCACCCGGCGGCTTTCCGTCCGTGGGCGACTGGCGGCGGCGGCGACCTGGCGCCAGTCAGCGGCCCTCTTCCTGGTCTCGGTCCCATCGTGTTGGTCTGATCCCATCTTGACTTGTTTGGATCAATCATCGTGAGTTTGGGACGATCCGCTCGGAATAAACATCCTTCGACTCGATTGGAATGTCCTCGATGTTTTGACAAAAACTAGAAGTTGGATTTCTCGTAGAAGATATCACATAAAACAAGATCGATTAACGAACATCTATCCTTTAGGCTATCGGTTTATTTCGAGAAAGATAGTCTTTCAAATCGTATAAAGCGTTCAGCTTAAGACGAGTCCACGGACTTGCTTACGATTTTCAGAGTTCAGGCCCAATCAGGCTATGGCGGTTTATCCGATTTTCGAACGTCGGATAAACATCAAGTCATCGAAAGATAGCGGAAAACTTCGAGGATGATTCACGAAGACCGGCGAAAATGGAACATTTCAGAAGAGATGATTGGGCCCAAAGGCGAGGCCCATCATCCTAAGACAAACCGACCTAGGAGTGGGTATATAAGGAGAGCAAGGCAGGAGAAGAGCATCGAAAATCCTAGAATCTAGACTTAGAGAACTCCTGCTAGCTTAGAGAACTTAGAACTTAGGCGGTTAGGCCAGCGAGGCAAGACTTAGAGCGTCTGGCGCCTCTTGTTCTAGTTTTATCTTCTCCATAGACCCTGTTCCTCTCGGAAGGATCTAACTATACTTTTACTCAGAGCTCCGCTTTAGAAACCCTAGGCATGATCTTGACATGCCCGTTTCTATGACCAGCGCTTCGTCTTAGGCGAACCAGGCCACAGAGCGTCTAGCCTCCTCCTGCTCGCAAATCTCCGGCTCCTCTGGAAGGATCGGACAATTCTTTTACTTCAAAGCTCCGCGCATAGAAACCCTAGGCATTATCTTGACATGCCTGTTTCTATGACAAGCGCTCATACTAGATCGAACCGCCCGGGCGGTTCGATCTCTTGATTCATTCTTTCTAAACTGAACTACGTCCGACTTGATCCTCGAAAGAGAGTGCGTAGGCAGCCTTTCTTAAGGTCAGTCTCAAATCTTAACAAATCTTTTTCGCATTTATTCGGTCACTTGTCGTTGGCTGTCGCGAGAATCCAGACCTTCAAGGAAAGTCGGGTTAACTTGGCTTTCCTCCGCAATCTTATTCATTAAAATTGACGGTGTGAATTTCGGTTCCCACAAATTGCCTAAGACTTAGCTTGCTAGACTATCCACCTAGGTTCTAGCCTCCCTAAATTTTCGGCAGTTTTCAAAAGTTTTCATTCCTTTCCTCTGAAGAATTAAAACCTGATAAAACTTTACGAGTCGGACATACATTAGTCTCATCGATTATTGAGTTGCTTCTTCTTCCATCTTGTCTCCTCTTGTCTTCTGGCGAGTTAGTAACTTATCGAGAGTTTGTTAGGCGTTTGAATGGCCACTTCGATTCAATGTCAAGGGTCTTGAAAAGCCTGATACTGAGTTTTATCTGAGAATTGGTTTTCGGCGAAATTCGGCGACAATATCGAATGAGGAAGAGACATCAACGTCAAGTTCATGTCCTTGTTTCTTCGTACTTCGGTTTTGAAAGAATTTTACGAAATCTTTGAAACAAAGGAGGAGAAGCAGGCCAAGAGGCGTTTAGGAAAGAGGAAGCAATGGACAATATGTCATTTAGTTTATTTAGATCAAGCTATGGCGAACTGTTCATGTCCCGAACTCTATTGTTTCATATGATCTTGTTTAAATTTTGAATGATGTTTCAAAAATATTGCGAGTTTGATCTTCACGGAAGTTGTTTTTAAAGCGTTGTCGAACTTTATTTTCACGAGTTGATACGCAAAGCTGTTGTCGAGTTAATTTTACGAAGGCTGTTTAAGTAAAAGATGTCGAGAGTTTAATTGTACAAAGTATTATTTTAGGAAAGGTGTTCGTAAAATGTTATCAAATTTTAATATCAGAAACTCTCGTGTGAGCTGTATGTGGGAACCGAAATTCACTGCTGTCGATTTTAATGAATAATAATGGAGGAAAGCAGCGAAAACCCTACTTTCCTTAAAGGTCTGGATTCTCTGCGACAGCCAAACAAGTGACCGAATAAATCGGGAAAAGGTTTTGTTAAGATTTGCGACTGGACCTTAAGAAAGGCTGCTACGTTACACCTTCGAGAACAAGTCGGTAGTTCAGTTAGAAAGAATTGAACAAAGATCGAACAGTCTATGCCTGGTTAAGCTAGTATGAGCATAGAAGCGGGCATGTCGAATAATGCCTAGGGTTTATATGCGGAGCTCTGAGTAAAAGAATTGTTAGATCCTTCGAGAGGAACAAGGCTGAGGAAGATAAAACTAGAACAAGAGGCTGCCAGGCGTTCCAAGTCCTGCCTCGCTGGCCTAACCACCTAAGTTCTAAGTTCTCTAAGCTACCAGGAGTTCTCTAAGTCTAGATTCAAGGATTTTGTCAGATCCTTTTCTCTTCTGCCTCAGCCCTCCTTATATAGTCGTTTTTAGGTTGGTGGCCCGTTTACCCTTTTCGCCTTTGGGCTGAAGTTTATCTCTTTTGAAATATTCCATTTCCGTAGATCGCCGTTGCTATCCTCGAACATTGACATTTATCTGCGGAAACTTAACATTTATCCTACTGTAATAAGTTAGGATAAACCGTCATAGCTCTTACTGGGCTTGGGTCTCCAAAATCGTAAGTGTGCCCGTGGACAAGTTTCAAGCCCTCGGACGTTCACACGATTTCTCGGAAGATTATCTTTTCATAAAATAAATATTATAGTTTAAAGAATCGATGTTGAGTTGATGTCCTTGTTTTACCACGATACGCCGTGGAAGAACTAACCTTCTAACTCTGGTTGTAACATAGGGGATAACTCCAATCGAGTTAAATCGAGGAGCGTTAGGTCCATAGCTAAGGTGCTATGGCGTCCGGAAGCCACAAGTTGCGATCTAAATCGGACGGGCTAGGAACACACTGGATGTACTGGCTTCGGGACCAGCAGCTGGCGCTTGCACCCGGAGGCCAGCAACGGGCTACTGGCACCTGGGCGAGCTGGCGCCTGGCGCTTAGACGATGGCCAAGCTGGGACAGCTGGCCGGGCCAGCCGGCGTGCTGGCGCCGGCGCTGGAACCAACTGCAGGCGAGCGGCTCCGGCGGTGCCAGCAGCGGCGAGTGTTCGAAGATCTCGGCGAGGCCGATTTGATATCTTTATCGTTTTCTGGTTCCTCGGTTTGAAGAGCGGCCTCTTGAAGTTTGAGGGCAGATTCTTTTGTGTTTAGGGATTTTGTGGTGATCGAATCTTGGCGCCCTTGGCGGCGGACCTTGATTGGGTTGATCGCCCGTACCAATCTTTCGGGGGACTCTCGGCGCCGCGCCGTCGTCTTCCCAATTTACTTTCAAGAAGTGTTTCACGAAGAACCCATAAGTAGAAATAATCCTAGCCGTTGATTTGAGATAACCGTTTTCGACCCACCAGAGTGGATATTCTAATTTGAGAAAATCTCATTATAACTTCTTTTCAAATTATCTGAGACTTTTGTTTCAAAAATACTTTCCAGAGACTTTCAGTCATTAATTGGTGACCGATTTTGACCCCAACGGTTAGCCCCACTCGTTAGAACCTTCGTGATGTTCTTGCGGCGATAAAATATGTCAGTAAGATAGGCGGAATTAATGGTTGAAAGGCTCGTTGAAATGGTAAGATTGGGGCTAAGCGCCTTCGAAGGCTGCCCTACGTACCCATGTCGAAGGGATCAAGCTTTTAAGTAGTTAGTTTTGGAGTTTAAGACCCTTGTGATCTGTTTTCCAGCGAGACTTATATGGTCTGGTTTGTGTCGTGAGACTTTCGAGCATGATGCTGTTGACGGTATTTGTTTGGTCTGGCGTTGTGAGGCCATGATGTATTTCCGGGACTGGCGTTGGTGGCTCGAATCCTGCCGTTTAGGGCCTGTAAAATATTTTGCTCAAATTTATAAAATGCGTGGTTTTATAAATTGAGAGAACTTCTGTTTTGAAGTTAGAGGGACAGGGTGTGAGTTGTCGTCTCATTCTGTCTCGGATGATCACCGTATCCATCGATTGTACAAGCGAGATTTTTAGCGGTTTTGCTGATTCTGTGAAGGTTCATGAAACGAATAAACTTAAGCGAAGAGACAAGTTTTGGGATCTCGTATCGGTACTGATACTATGTACATGAGATGTCAAGATCCAGCGTGGCTGGGTTTAGGAAGAAGACCTAGGTTTACTCTCGGACTGAGGCTTTGCGATGACAAATTACTCTCGTTTTGCACATTTGCGATTTTAACCTGACTTCATTACCGTTTTAAAATCCGCGAATTGTTATCGGCTTATATGATTTGTCTGGGTGTTAATCGAGCTACTTCCATTAGGAAGTTCTAAACGAAATATCGGTTTTCTTGTATAGCGATATGTTATCCTTGTCGGATGTAAGAGAGCTACCCTTTTAAAGCGGCTATTGTCTGTTTAGGGCGTTAGAGTTAGTTTGTTGTGATCGCAACAGCGACATGATACCGTTTTGAAGGTGTGTTACAGTTTAGAGTTCACGAGGCGAAATTTAAATGCAGGCAGCTTTGAAAGAATGTCCTTCGGCGTTAGCGGCGTCTAAATGTGCTGAAGGTCGAGTTTTCCTTGTGCGCATTCGTGGATGAAATGTTTGCGGGCTTGGAGATGTTTTGCGAATGTTAAGCAGCCAAGCTATTGTTTGGTTTGGGCGCGAGGACCAAGGGGTGTAAATTTGACCGGAGAAGCGTCTACATTCACTGTGCTTCGTGAAGTGTTGGCCTTAGGGATTGTTTGTATATTTTTAAGTATGACTTCATTATGATTATAATTCTTGGAGCCTTGTCCACGAGTGTTTCTTTTCATGCCGTGTTTACTGGATATAGAACAATCGATTGATGATAAGTTTAAATCTTCCGTTGACCATATGGTTGTTAGGACTGACTTTTGGTATGAAGAGTTTATCATTATGATTTTCGATTCACAGGTTATACGACAAATTGCTTGCGTAATATACACTTTCGCGTTCTATGAACAAATGGTGGATTGTTTTTAGCGTTAGCGATTGGAGCAGTGGTTGCTCAGTAGTTTTGGATTGGCATGGAGGCTAGATTCAGCCGTATAGCCAAGAAGTTGTTGGTAACGATCAGACCATGACCCTTATTAAGGTCATGATGGTTTGATTGTCCTTAATGGGGATGCGAATTCAGGTCCGGGCTTCTGAAATCGTGGTTGGCGAGGGCCAAATAAGCGTTGCGAGATAGACATGCCAAGCATAGCGGATTTTCTGAGTTATGGCTGATGGCTTTTAGAAGCGATCTTCCACTTTAGGTCTCAGTTATCGATGAATGGTTCATTATAAATTTTTTTGTTGCATGAAAATCGTTTCATTTTATCCGGGGACAAAGTTTAAGGGATCGGCGCGGACCGCGTCGCGGGTTAGCCTGCGTGATTATTTCCTGCCGGACGTAACCGGAGTGGCGAGGAGCCAGAAACCTTGTGGAGCAAAACTGTCTATAGACAGTTACCCGTTGGACCCATTATGTTTATTTTACGTTGCTTTGTATTATTTCGACCATGAGAGGATTTTTTAAGTAAAAGTGATGTAAGAGGGTTTTATAAAGGTAGCAGGAGTGTTTCTCACAAATTACTTGCGATATTTGCGACCCGCAGTTATGTTTTCCTCATTCACTTTTGCGTACTTTGCGAAGTCGTTTTGCATGAGACCGATCATGTTTTTCCATAGGCTGTTTTGTTTTAAAATGTTCTTGTTATCACAGTAATGGATGACCGGTTTCATGGAGATAGAAAATGCATGAATTGTTAAAGTAGCGATGTTTCCAGCGGATTACGGGAGATGTTTCGCTATGATTTCGACCTTTGAATGGCTGCTTGAACTACTCATGAGTTTACGAAGGTTATTTGTTATTTTAAGTAGTTCACCGTCGTGCTATTAGTCTGGCGTTGGTACACGTTTAGTCGCGGTTCGCGGCGAGAATGACGTAGAGTTCAGGACTATGTTTGTAGCGGTTGGGCTATGCAGCTAAGCGTTTTAGGCGAATCTTATTGCTAGAGTTTGCTTTGTCAAAGCGTTGTCTTGATGCTGAAGCAAAAGTTTTTAGAAGATGGGATACGGGTATAGTATCACGTACCTATTCCCTTTTCTTTTACGAAAGCAGGTTAGCCGTTCTTCGAAGGCTTATGCGTTTTCTTTCTTTTAGGAAGCGGGATGAGTATGCTTTAAAGCAGCGTGGCGATCGTTTCTCGGTTTTCGAGAGACTAGATCGGTTTGCATGTTCTGCCACGGACAATCAAGGATTGATGGAACAAGACTGGAAATTTTTCCTAAGACTTAGCTTGCTAGACTATCCACCTAGGTCTAAGTTCCCTATTCTCTGGCGTTTTCAAGGCGTTTTGTTCCTGTCCTCTGAAAATTAAAACCTTTACAAAATTTTATAAATTCGGACATACCTTAGTCTCATCGATGATTGAGATTCCCCTTCTTCCTCCTTCTTCTTCTTTTGTCTTACGGCGTGTCACCTTCCGTAGTGATAGTTTTCGAGAAGGAATTCCATCGAAGGTTTTTTCGTTTGAATGGCCACTTTTGATTCGTCGAAGGACTTGAAAAGTCTGATACTGAATTTTGTATGAATTGATTTTCGATGAAATCGATGAGAATATCGGTGACGAGAGATATCAGCGTCTAGCTCATGTCTCCGTTTCTTCGTACTTCCCTAAATTGACGAGTGCGCTTTGTATATTGTTGAAAAGTCTATCAAAGCGTTATGAATAGATGTTTCCGACTCAGCGTGGCAGAATCAGATTGTGTTTATGTACCAAAGGGATTTTCTGAAATCGAAACAAAGAAGGAGAAGCGAGCTAAGAGGAGCAATGGACAGGATGTCATTCGGTGAGGTTCTTAGTTTGTCAAGCCATGAGCGAACTGGTCAAAGACCTTGTTGTTTGATATGATTTTGTTTGACTTCACGAATGATGTTTAAGTAAAATATTGCGAGTTTGATCTTCACGGAAGTTGTTTCCGTAAGATGTTACCAGATTTTAATATCCGACACTCTGCTGGGAGAGCTGTAATTTTGTTCTTAAACTTAATCAGAAATTCTCTTGTTTCCGTGGATTGATCAAAGTTTTGAGTAGTTTTCGAAAGTAAGCTTAAGCGGATAAAAGTCGAGAGTTCGCAATGGCGAAAATTTTAGATTTCAGAGCGTCTTAGTTAACGGTTTAGGTTTTGAGTAGGTTTATAGAAATCAACTCTGTTCTCCTCAAACTGGTCAAGAAGGACCAAGCTGGCCATATTACAAATTGGTCGAGAGAGGCGAGCTTATCGTGCGGCGAGCTGGTCGAGACAGACCGAACTTGTCATTATGGCTAACGGTGGGACAGTCGGAGTTTGGCCTCAGGTGGTTGGATGGTTGGGAAGCATTGGTAAGCTCTTTTCCCGTTTAGTCGTTTGCTTCGAGTTGTTGGAAGAATGCGCCCGTGGGGAATTGGTGACCGATTTACCGTGCTTCTATTCCCGCAGTAATCTAGGGTTTTCCCAAGGTTTGAGAGAATAAGTTTTATTTTCGAGAGGTTCGAAAAATGTTTTTGTAAAAACCTTGCTGCGTTCGCGATTTCTCTAACAAGGTAACAAGATGAATTTTGGGGTTCGATAGATTTTATCGTTGCCTTTCTGTTTAGATAGAGAATTGCGAGCTTCGTTTTCGATGCTCTTCCTGTGGAGAAAGCCCGGCTAGGTTTTGGTTGCTTTCGAGCACCGTGGCGTTTGTGTGGCGTTGGCCGTGGAACGGTGGCTGCTGGAGTTGTTTTACCATCATTGGCGCAAACTGCAAGTTTTCTTTCATATTTCGGACATCACGCCCGATCAAAGCGTTTTCGCGGCCGTGAGTAAAGAGTAATCCGTCCCCCTCCTTAGCGCCAAACTGTAGGGCGAAATTCACACTGTCGATTTTAATGAATAATAATGGAGAAAGCAGCGAAAATCTACTTTCCTTGAAGGTCAGTTCTCTCGACAGCCAAAGGCGATGACGAATAAATCACGGAAAAGGTTTTGTTAAGATTTGCGACTGGACCTTAAGAAAGGCTGCCTCATTACCTTCGAGGATCAAGTCGGTTGTAGTTCAGTTAGAAAGAATTGAACAAGAGATCAAACAGTCTATGCCTGGTTAGGTCTAGTATGGCGTTGGTCATAGAAGCGGGCATGTCGAATATGCCTGAGGTTTCTATAATGCGGAGCTCTGGTAAAGAATTGTTAGATCCTTCCGAGAGAGAGGTCTGCGGAGAAGATAAAACTAGAACAAGAGGCTGACCCAGACGTTCTAAGTCCTGCCTGCTGGCCTAACCACCTAAGTTCTATGTTCTCTAAGCTAGCGGGAGTTCTCTAAGTCTAGATTCTAGGATTTTTGGATCCTTTTCTCTTCTGCCTCAGCCCTCCTATATAGTATTTTTTAGATGGTGGCCGTTTGCCCTTTCGCCATTGGGCCCAAGTTTATCTCTTTTGGAAATATTCCATTTTCTGTCGATCTTATTGGTTATCCTCGAGTCTTCACATTTATCCGCGGAAACTTAGCATTTACCCTACTTCGTGAGTTAGGATAAATCGTCATAGCTTCCATTGGGCTTGGACCTCCAAAATCGTAAGTGAGTCCGTGGACCGTTTCAAGCCCTCGAGCGTTCATACGATTTCTCGGAAGATTATCTTTTCATAAAATAATTATAGCTAAAGAATTGATGTTGAGTCGATCGTCCTTTTTTACGATACGCCAGCGGAATAACTAACCTTCTAGCTCAGTCGTAAAACTTTTAGGATAACTCAATCAGCCGAACCGAGGAGCATTAGGTCCGCAGCTAAGGTGTTGTGACTTCCGGGAAACCACAGTGCGATCTAAATCCGGACGAGCTGGGAACAGACTAGATGCAAGCCCAGGCCAGGCCAGCGGAAATAGCCGGCGACGCCGCGAACAGCCAGCGCCGGGGCCAGCAGTGACGGCGCCAGTGCCAACAGGCGAAACGGCGCCCAGCGCCGGTGCAACTGAAGCTGAGCGGCGCCAGTGCCGGTCGAAACTGGCGTGCGGCGCCCGGCCCAGTGCCAGCAGGCGAGCGGCCCAGTGCCGGTGCCAGCTGCAGGGCAAGCGGCGACCTGCGCGGTGCCAGCAGGCGTTACGGATCTGGCGAGGCTTGATTTGATATCTTGATCATTTCTGGTTTCCTCACGGTTTGAAGAACAACCTCTTTGAAATTCGGCGGTTAAGTCGGACAGGCCGGGGAATTGGCTGGGCCTTACCGGCACCGGGAGCCAGGACCGCGGGCCGTGCAGCGCCTGGGAACCGCGGGCGAGCGCGCCAGCGCCCGGTGCCGCTGCAGGGCGGCGGCCTGAATGCTAGCACAGACAAACCGGCGCGCGGGCAGGCGGTGCCGGCGCCAGTGCCGGCATAGGCGTTTTGAAGATCTCGGCGAGGGCCGATTTGATATCTTGATCGTTTTCTGGTTCCTCCACGGTTTGAAGAGCGACTATTGAAGTTTGAGGCAGCTTCTTATGTTTAGGGTTTTGTGGTGATCGAATCTTGGCCCTTAGGCGGCGGACCTTGATTGGTTGATCCGCCTTTTACCGATCTTTCCAGGGACTCGTGCAGCGCGCCCGTCGTCTTCGATCTTACTTTCAAAGAAATGTTTCCGCGAAGAACCCATAAGTAAAAATAATTCTAGCGTTGATTTCGAGATAACCGTTTCGACCCACCCGGTGAATATATTCTAATTTGAAAATCTCGTATAACTTCTTTTCAAATTATCGAGACTTTTGTTTCAAAAATACTTTCCAGGAGACTTTAGGATCATAGCGTATATAAGAAGAGACAAATTTTGGAATCTCGTATCGGGTGTTGATACCATGCCTTTGAGATGTCAAGATCCAGCATGGCTGGAGTTTAGAAGCCAAGACCTAGGTTTACTCGAACTGAGGCTTTGCGATGACAAATCGGCTTCGTTTTGCCAGTTTGCGATTTTAACCTGACTAAGTACCGTTTTAAAATCCGGCGAATGTTATCGGCTTTGCCAGTTGTGCGGAGTGCGAATCGAGCTACTTCCGTTAGGAAGTGCTAAAGCGAAATTCGGTTTTTTTCTTGTATAGCGCTATGTTATCCTTGTTGGATGTAAGAGACCTACCTTTTCCGGTGGCTATTGTCTTATTCGAGCGTTAGAGTTCATTTGTTGTGATCAGCAACAAAGAAATGATGCCACTTTATAGGCATGTTACCGTTTAGAGGTGTGTTTGTATGTTTTGAGTTAGAGGCGAGGATTTTAGTGCGGAGCGTTTTGAGGAAAAGAATGTCCTTGGCGTTAGCGGCGTCTACCGCTGATGCTGAAGGTCGAGTTTTCCTTGCGCCGCGTGATGTGGTTGGAAATGTTAGCGGGCTTGGAGATGTTTTCGCGAATGTTAAGCCAGAACTGTTGTTTTGGTTTGGGCCTAGGACCAAGGGGTGTTAGTTTGATTAGGGAAGCGTCTACATTCCACGAGTGCTTTGTGAAGTGTTGGCCTTCGGGGTTGTTTGTATATATTAGGATGGCTTCGTATAACTCTTGGAGCCTTGTCCAGTGTTTCTTTTCATGCCATGTTTACGGGGCATATAGAACTTAGTCGATTGACGATAAGTTTAAATCTTCCGTTAACCATATGGTTGTTAGGACTGAGTTTTGGTATGAAGAGTTTATCGTATGATATCCGATTCTGGGTTATGCGACAAACTTCTTGCATAATAGTCACTTGGCGTTCTATGACAAATCGTGGATTGTTGTTTTAGCCGTTAAGCGATTGGAGCAGTGGTCACTCAATTAATTGGGCGTGGCATGAAGGTTGTGCTCAGCCGTATAGCCAAGGAAGTTTTTGGTAAAGGATTAGACCATGACCCTTTCGTGTTAACATTAAGGTCATGTTAGTTCACGATTTCCTTTTAAGGGGATGCCGAATTCAGGTCCGGGTCCTTTCGAAGGCTTGTGAACGTTTTTTCTTTCTTTAAGAAGCGGGATGAGTATGCTTAGAATGCGTGGCGATCGTTTCTCGATTTTTTGAGAGATTAGATCGGTTTGCATGTTCTGCCTCGACATTCAAGGAACAATAGAACAAGACTGGAAAATTGCCTAAGACTTAGCTTGCTAGACTATCCACCTAGGTTCTAAGTTCCCTAAATTTTACGGCAGTTTTCTAGACGTTTTCATTCCTTTCCTACAAAAATTAAAACCTTGACAAATTTTCTAAGTTGGACATACCTTAGTCTCTTCGATCGTTCAAGGCTGCCTCTTGCCCGTTCCTCTTTGTTTCGTGACTTCTAACGGTTCATCGTCAAAGGACTTTGGAAAGTTTGATACTGAACGAGAATTGGTTTTTTGATGATATTCTAACGAGAATATCGGAGGCGAAAGATATGAGCATGATTCCTATTCTCGTTTCTTACGTCTGCTGGTTAAATTGACAATGTGTCGAAGGAACATTACAGAATCGTTGAAACAAAGGGAGGAGAAGTAAGCGATAACTTCGAAGAAGGCTAAGGTGGGTGCTTAGACAAATGGAGACATTGGGAAGCAGCCACTCGGTGAGGCTCTTAGCTCGTCAGGCTATGGCGGCCCTGGTTAGTCCTGGACCTTATCGTTTCATATGATCTTGTATGACTTCTGAATGATGTTTACGTAAAATATTGCGAGAGCTTGATTTCACGGAGCTGTTTCCCAAAGCGTTATTCGAGCTTTTATTTTCACGAGAGTTATTCCGCCACTGTTTTCTTCCTGAAAATGAGCCGTCATATCCATCTTGGGCTCAGTCTTATTTTAAAATCGTAAGAGGACCGTTTGGTGGCGTTCAGACCGCCAGGGCCGTTTGGACTTCAGGCGTTTTACAATTTTTCCTAAATCACCTTGACGTGATGTTGGCTTCTCAAAGGATCCTAATCCCTCGTATAGTTGTAAAAACTGGTGTTCAAGCTAGTAGTGCGTTTTATCGATGAATGGAATCCATTAGTCGTCGAACCTTTCATGATTTTTTCGGGAGCTTTTCACGGCGATCTTAATCGAGGCGAAACAGGAGTATTGGACTCCACGGACTCAAAGATCGAGATACAAAACTTAGGCAAAGATACATGGTACTGGGACAGGACCGGGCTCATCCTATGGGAGCAGAGAGATCCTCCCCATGGGCAAGGTGGTCGAGACAGCGACATTGTTTTCTTAAGTAAAATCTACGGAAACTCCGATAGAGCCAAGCGAAAGCCATTTTTAGACTCAAAGGAGAACAAAGTGAGCTTGCCATGGGCGAGGTGGCCATGGGCGAGGTGACTTCGGTGATGGTTGTCCTCGCCCACGGGCGAGGTGGCGAGACGATGGCTTTGTTCTCTTAGTAAAATCTCAGCGGAAACTCGATTGAGATGAAGCAAAGCCATTTAACCTAGACTCAAAGGAGAACAAATGAGCTTGCCATGGGCGAGGTGGCCATGGGAAAGGTGACCTCGGTGATGGTTGTCCTCGCCCACGGGCGAGTGTTCGAGACAGTGGCTTTGTTCTCTTAAGTAAAATCTCAGCGGAAACTCGATTGAGATTAAGCGAAAGCCATTTGACCTAGACTCAAGAGAACAAAAAAATGAGGCTTGCCATAGGCGAGAGTGGCGGGACAGTGACTTTGTTATCTTCTTAAAATCTCAAAACTCAAGCTGGAGGCGAAGCGAAAGCCATTTTGATCTGAGACTCAAGGGAGAACAAAGTGAGCTCTCCACTAAGGCAAACTGGTAAGACTTAGCTCGCCCTATGGCAAGTTGTCCTAGTAAGACCAAGCCCGACCTTCTTTTGCTTTCCGTTTGTTCAGAGAGTTGTTTGTAAGATGTATGGCAGTTGGAGTTTGGGCCAGGCATGGTTTGAGGACAGGGTCCTTGCCTTACGATGGGATGGACTCGGCAAGAGCCGTCCTGTACAGGCGAGGTGGCCCATGTTGATCCGTCAATCCATACTGCTTATGTTTGAGACCTCGTCGGACTGAATGAATTCTCAATATTCTTTAACTTCGTGTTGCGGAAAACCCTCTTTTACTCTTTCCACCGTTTCACAGGGACATTTGGTTTTGAGAGATTAAAAGAGTTGGTTTACGAGAACTTTTGGCATTGATTCGATCAAAGCGTTTTCGGCCGTGAGTAAGAGTAATCCGTCCCCCCTCCTTAGCAAACTGTAGGAACGAAATTCACACTGTGTCGATTTTAATGAATAATAATGGAGGAAGCAGCGAAAACCCTACTTTCCTTGAAGGTCAGTTCTCTGCAACAGCCAAAAGTGACCAAATAAATCGCGGAAAAGGTTTTGTTAAGATTTGCGACTGGACCTTAAGGGCTGCCTCGTACCCCTTCGAGGATCAAGTCGGACAAAGTTCAGTTAGAAAGAATTGAACAAGAGATCGAACAGTCTATGCCTATGAGCGTTGAGTCATAGAAGCGGGCATGTCGAAGATAATGCCTAGGGTTTTATGTCGCGGAGCTCTGAGTAAAAGAATTGTTAGATCGCCGAGAACAGGGGTCTCTTGAAGAAAATAAAAACTAGAACAAGAAGGCCAGGCGTTCTAAGTCCTGCCTCGCTGGCTAAACACGTAAGTTCTAAGTTCTCTAAGCTAGCAGGAATTCTCTAAGTCTAGATTCTAGGATTTTGGATCCTTTTCTCTTCTGCCAGCCCTCCTTATATAGTCGTTTTAGGTCGGTGGCCCGTTTACCTTGCCATTGGGTCCAAGTTTATCTCTTTTGGAGATATTCCATTTTCTGTCGATCTTCTTAGTTATCCTCGAGTCTTGACATTTATCCGCGAAACTTAGCATTTATCCTACTTCCGTGAGTTAGGATAAATCGTCATAGCTCCATTGGGCTTGGACCTCCAAAATCGTAAGTGAGTCCGTGGACCGTTTTAAACCCTCGAGCGATTTCTCGGGAAGATTATCTTTTCCATGGAAATAAATCGTAGCCTAAAGAATGATGTTAGTCGATCGTCCTTTTTTTACACTATACACTTGGCGGAAGAACTAATCTTCTAGCTCTGGTGGCAAAACTTTGAGGATAACTCCAATCGAGCGCGAAGGAGCGTTAGTCCGCAGCTAAGGTGCTGTGACTTCACGGAAGCCACAAGGTCGCGATCTATCGGACGAGCTGGGAACAGACTAGATGCAGCCCGGAAGGGGGCCAGCAGGCGAGCTGGCCGAGGCAGCCGCGGCGAGCTGGCAGCCGGCGCCCCGGGGCCAACAGGCAGAAGCTAAGCCGGCCGGGGCCAACAAAGGCGAGCTGGCCAGCCGGGCGAGCTGGTGCCAGTGCGGGGAGCCAGCAGGTGAGCTGGCCCAGGGCCAGCATGGGGCGAGCGGCGCCGGGGCCAACAGGAGGCAGCCCGGCATCCGTCCCAAGCGGGCGAGCGGCGCCCGGCACCCGGTGCCAGCAGGGCGAGCCGGCGCGGCGCCAGTGCCAACAGGCGGGCAGCCGGCCCGGCGCCCGGTGCCAGCATGGAAGGCGACCAGCGGTGCCCGCTGCAGCGAGCCAGCGGCGCCCGGTGCCAGCACGGGCGAGGCAGCGCCCGGCGCCAGTGCCAACAGGCGTTCTGAAGATCTCGGCGAGGGCTTGATTTGATATCTTGATCGTTTTCTGGTTCCGCACGGTTTGAGAGAGCGACCTCTTGAAGTTTCAGGCAGATTCTTATGTGTTTTAGGGTTTTGTGGTGATCCGAATCTTGGCGCTTGCAGGCGGACCTGATTGGGTTGATCAGCCTTTTTTATTACCGATCTTTCAGGGACTCGTCGCGCGTCGTCTTCTGATCTTACTTCCAAGAAATGTTTCACGAAGAACCCATAAGTAAAAATAATTCCTAGTCGTTGATTTGGAGATAAGTTTTCGACCCACCGAGTGGATATTCTAATTTGAGAAAATGTCATTATAACTTCTTTTCAAATTATCACGAGACTTTTTTGTTTCAAAATACTTTCCAGAGACTTTCAGTCATTGATTCCATGATGACATTGTAAATGGCGGTTAGTCGGCTGACAGCGAAGTCGGCGATCTTGAGACTTCTTTACATAGCGGGAAGCTTGATCGATGTGAGAGTCATTGACATGCGTGTCGAAACCAGTCAGAGCTTGGGCGATGGTGACTTCTCTAACTTTCGATGTTCATTCTCGAGAGTGTCACGGGAAAATGATGTTGGCCGTGCTGCCCATATCGTGAGGATCTGGCGACCTCGGATCTTGTATGGCGAATTCGATTCACGAGTGGATCGCATAATGGCGTTGATTGATCCTACCTGCTTCTTCTTAGTCAAAGGTCGCCGGCTTCGGGAGATCGCGGGGCTGAATCGGATTGGAGAGTTAGCTTGTTTCTGCCTTGTGTTAATAGGCTTTGATAGCGAGACAATTATCGCTGCAGTATTGTTACCCTCGATGATCATATTTACCCTGTGGCGATTATTGTCGTTGCCCTTCTCGTTCGCTTTCCTCCATATTTTCTCCTGCTTGGGAAGAATTATCCGACTGAGAACCTTCTCATTTCGAGGGCACAGTCGGTTCGAGGATGAGATCCTTTCGCTGAGTCACCCGCCGAGTTCTCCTGCGAGAAGTCTTGCGGCCAATCTTCTTGAGAATTTTGCAGTTCCGCGGTTGAGTGGCGGGTGTTTGGTGAAAGTCACAGTAGACATTTTGTTATTAGCCCGTATTCGGACCCATGTATTGCCTGATGTCGACCTTGATCTGGTCAGAGTTGTTGGCGTAGTTGTGGGCTCCACAGGTCTCTTTTCTTCATGTCGAGGCGTTCACAATCGTTGCGGGAGTTTTTCTTTTTCTGCCAGCGTAAGTCCCATGATCTCGGCGATGTCTTGGTGCGTCTTCTGCTTTTGAAGACCTTCCTCTCCTCTTCGATGATTATGTAATCCGTGGCCTTATGAAGCGTCTGGACCGTCGCAGCGGTTTCTCAAGGTTATCCACTTCCTGAGCTTCAACTTGTACCAGGCGTTTTGAATCGATGGCATCCTTAGCCTATTCCGCTGACCCTAGCCATAGCGGTTTTAAACCGTTTAATGAAATCCGCGGAGTGACCAGAACCTAGGATCGACATCAAAAGTTTCTCGATCGAACATCGAGTATTGCTTGAAATTCGAAGCGAGTTGTGAAACTTCAATGGAGTTTCGTTTTAGACAAAGAGAACTACTTTCGGCTGCTCGCGGAGGTTAGCGACAAAGGCGTTTCGCCAGAATCTCTCGCTATCTCTGAACCGCTCTCCCCATGCGATCTGGAAACCCTGCAGGCCGGATCAGTTTTCCCGTCGTAAAGCGCCACCTTGATCTTCCGGGATCGAAACCCTGGTCAATTAGTGAAGGGGTCTTAGAGCCTCTTCGAGCAGCAGATCGATCTGGTGCAATACTGGTTGCATGGTGAATCTGTGACTTCTTGCTTTAACCTCGACACCGTTTTCATGAGATGATCGTGGAGGTGCGAATCTCAGGATTCTCGCTGGCAGGTTTCGAGCTTGTAGGAACCGAAATTCACACCGTCGATTTTAATGGATAAAATATGGAGAAAACAAGGAAAACCCTACTTTCCTTGAGGTCGAATTCTCTGGCAGCCAACGACAAATGACCAAATAAATTTGGAAAGGGTTTGTTAAAGTTGGGACTGGACCTTGAGAAAGGCTGCCTACATACCCTTTCTAGGATCAAGTCGGACGTATTCAGTTAAAAAGAATGAACAAGATATCAAACCGCCTGGGCGGAGTTAAGTCTGAAATGCAGTGGGTCATAAAGC
Organism: Brassica nigra; assembly: GCA_016432835.1. Classification (NCBI taxonomy): domain Eukaryota; kingdom Viridiplantae; phylum Streptophyta; class Magnoliopsida; order Brassicales; family Brassicaceae; genus Brassica; species Brassica nigra. Next base: position 51,311 of record JAEACV010000847.1, read on the forward strand.
AGGAATGTCGAGAATAATGCCTAGGGTTTCTAAGTGCGGGCTCACAGAGTAAAATAATTGTCGATCTTTCGAGGAGGAACAGAGATCTGCGAACAAGATAAGAATAGAACAAGAGGTGGCCAGACGTTCTAGGTCCTGCCTAGCTAGTCTAACCGCCTAAATTCTAAGTTCTCTATGCGGACGGGAGTTTTCTAGGTCTCAAATCTCGGATCCCTTTTCTTCTGCTCAGCTCTCCTTATATAGTTACTTTAGATTCGGAAACTTAACATTTATCCTACTTAGAGTTAGGATAAACCTTCATAATTCCTATGGGCTTGGATCCCCTCTGAGATCGTAGGTGGGCCTCTTGACAAGTTTGGATCCTTGTGGACCGGTTTTAGGCCTTTGGGCGTTTATACGATTTTATCGGTCTTAGTCGTAAAACTTAGAATAACTTTAATCGAAGCGAGCGAGAAGTATGTGGTCGAAGGTCGAGGCGTCCAGGTTCTATCTGGAAGATCTGGGAGTTGAAGTAAATTCGGACAGGCGGGATCAGGTCAGCTCGTTGGTCAAGCCGACCTGCGTGC